>JAOBSW010000172.1:0-89106 GCA_026214975.1 Gentiana macrophylla | reverse complement strand
AAAGGTAGAGAGTTAACCGGACCGTGATCTCTTATCACTCGAGTCTTGCTTGATTTAGTCGAAGCGAGAAATAGGGGTGATTCCTTAAGACTTCCTTGCGAACAACGGAATCGAATTCATTCGAATAGAAGGTTTTAGCTAAGAACAAATAATGGATTCGTTAAAGCGCATAAAATAGGGGTGATTCTAAGACTTTTTACGAGACTAACGGTATCTTAATTTATTCGAAGAACCTTTGGCGGGATGCTGCCATTTAAAGCTTATATCCTTGGGGATTAAAGCAAACCTACAGGTCATTTCAAAGTCATATATATTTTAATATGTGGACTTGACGAGAATGTTGATAAGTCTTTTGTAGACTTGGCATCAATATTAGTAAAGTAGTATGTAGATTAGTGTTTGTGAGCGGTAACATCAAACAATTGGAAACAACATGGGTGTGTTATACAAAGTCGAGTCGACATGCCATTGGGGATTCATTCTAAAGGATTTGATTCGCTCAAATCCGCAAGAATCGATCATTAGCAATCCCGTCCATTCACTGGTTAAGATATTCTTGCATTTATGCAACATTCAAACGATGTAGTCTACCCTACCTCTCAGAATGATTATCTAAACCAAAATGGATGAATCACGAAATGGGATGTTTAGTAAATCCTCAAGTATCTTGGGAGAATGAGGAATAATATGCTAGTATATTCGGGTGCAAACTAGAATATAAGTGATAACACTTGATTACGGATTTAGGTCGGATGAAGGATGATGCGTTAAGTCGATTTAGTCTCGATGTTGAATCAAAGGCATATTGAAATCGTACCACCGGATTAGAGCGGAAAAGCGATGTTTGATCCCAAAGATTGACTCAAGCCAACATCCTACGATCGGTGTGCAGGTCACATGGTATTCGGATTACAGTATCGCCGGGTCAGCGACCTACCTGCGGCGGCACACTCAGTCGTGCTTGGAAGGATGAATTACTAAGATGCGCTTGGAGGATTACAGTTTTGAGGATTCGTCTCACTTGTTTTGAGCAAGTGGGAGAATGTTGTAGATATAGATAAATAAGGTGTGCTCTAAAACAATTAATCCACTTGCCTTTAGGTTGCAAGTAGGAGATTATTAGGTGTAGTGCCGAAAGACAATTATATAATTGTTTTAGGACAGAATTAATAATTCATCTTATTATATGCATGTATGTTTATAATTAAGACACTCTTGAAAACCCTAAGTACCTCGTTTATGTAATCACATAACTTCGGTGTATGGCTATACACAAGAGGATTGAGTTAGTGAGATGTACTTAAAATTAACTTAGTCCGTGGCGTTTATTAATCTGAGCATGGGTCTCATGATTAATTTGCTATTAATCTTGAGAACACTTTTTAGGTGTGTGATCTTATCGGTTTCGGTAATAGAAGTACTAGTGGGGCATTTATATATGATGATAATCATATGAAATTTGGACCGATTTGATTTGAGTTCTCGATATAATTCCGTGTCGAGAAGTTTTATCGAATCACAAGATGATCATATATGGATTAATCTTAATCTGAGGTGATCATGAACGATTTGCTAGACTAGGGTAGAGTTTGATGTGTTAGTAAGGATCACCGAAGTATGTGGTCCAACACTTCTCGTTGGCTCTATTCGGAATGAGTGAGTGAGTACGTGCTATCACGAATATGGAATCCATTCCTTCCCTCGCCAAGTAGAGAGAAACAGTTCCACTTATTTGTTGACCACAGAAAGCGATCGATCGGCCGAGTTCATATTATATTGAATATGAACTAATTGATCACTAAGCGGGTTAATGGTAAATAAGGATAATATGTTTCGAGAGGGTTTACGAAATATCCCGAATCGAAGTGAGCGATCTATGGAGGATTTATCCGTATGTAATGATTATATCGAGTGGGCGCTTTCGACTCATAAATTGAGTGTAAGTTATCTATATTCGATAGAGTTCGATTTACGGGTTTATGGTGGTGTAATCCCGGAATTAATAGGTTGGATATAATTATTACATGCGATGAATAATTTTATTCGATTTATTGTAAACTCTTTAATATGGGTCCATGGTCCCCGACGTGGCTCTAATATAGCATATAGGTTTCTCGTCGTTTGCACCTCAATTATAATTAAATAGTTGGATTGGACTATTTAATTTGATATGTGATTAATTGTTTGGTTGGACTAAATAATTAAATACACGGAAAAGATATTTTTAATGACTCGGTCAAATTGGTGTGTTGACCCTTTTTGGTCAAATATAGGAAAAATATGCATGGACCTTATTTTTCAAGAAAAGTGCGCATGTTCTTTTTGTATATATTTTATATTATTTAATTATTAAGGAATTTGTTTTCTTAGATAGTTATTTAATATGTGATTTATCTTTTATTTGTTAAATGATAAATCATGGAATATTGGATAATATATTTATTTATCCTAATTTGTTTGGGATAAATATTATATTTATCTTTTATTTGGAAAGGATTATTATAATAATTATCTTTTAATTATTTAATCATTGGAGGTTAAGTTTTACTCTCTATATATAAAGAGAGTTCTCTGAAGCCTTTTGAAGAACATAACATCGCCATTATCAAAGAAAGAGGCTTAGAATTTTCGGCCATCTTTCTTGAGTTTTGAGTTGGAATAATCTTGGGATTATTCCGGTAGCATATCAAGGAGGTCCGTCGGCGGGAAACACCATCCACTTGGTGTTCTTTGGGAGACACACGTTGGAAGGCGGTGGCTGCTCAATCACGTGTTCAAGGAGCCTTTTGTTCTTGGAGTTAAGCACCATAAAAGGTAGGCTCTAAACCCCAGCCCAGGTTTAGATCTTAAATTTATGTTTTTGTTTCGTTTAGATCTAGATCGATGCCTTCCCGCTAACGTGTCGGGTCGATCTTTGATTGATCCGAGGATATTACATCTAACGATGGTTGTAACACAAAGCATGATCCACTTCACAAACTGTCGGGAAAACCAAATCCTTTCAAAACAGACCTCCAAGAAGGACCAATGCCTTTGAATCAAAGGCCTTTTAATATCCACATTTATCATACATCTAGGGGACCCCGGCAGCCCCATACTTCTGATCAACTCTTGGCACAAGAAAATGTTGTCGAGACATGGCCTACCATCAACAAAACCAGTTTGGCATTCATCAATAAGATCAGTGAACAAGAAGGCGATCAGTAGCCAAAATCTTAGATATAACTTTGTAAGTAGTATTGCAACAGAAATAGGCTATAGTCACCATGAAGCGACATTAGTAGACTTAGGAATCAAAGCAATGATAGCATGATTAACTTGATTCAAAATAGCATCATTATTAAAGAATTCCAAGAGGCAACATTAGTGAAATCGGCTCCAACAATATCCCAAGATTTCTTAAAGCCCGTGAGAATACCCATCGGGACCGGAGTGCTTTATTGTCGAGAGAAAGAAAAGAGAGCTTTCTTTACCTCCAAGGCAGTGACATCCACCATCAAATTATCCAACTGAACCCTAGAAATAGTAGGGCCAGCACTAACAACATCTTCATCAATAGGAGCTGCCAAAGCCTCAGTACCCAATAAGTCAGTGTAAAAACTAACAAAAGAATCACCAATCTGATCATAAGAAGTAGTGAAAGAACTTTGACAAGTTGTATGGATGAGATATGATTCTAACATTATTCATCTTCACCAAAGAGTGAAAGAACTTGGACCCCCTATCACTTAGCTTCACATACTTCCCTTAGCTTTACGAGAAAGAAAAGCTGATTACGCCTTTTCAAAAGTAGAGCAGATCCTTTTACGATCCCCGATTTGAGATAACAAAGCCTCAGTGGGTCCCGGGTTGTATAAAGTTTGCAATTCCCAAAACCTTACGAGCATTTTGGACTTAATGAGATATATGAGCAAAATGAAGCTTATTCATTTCCTTCAAAGGCTTCTTCAATCTTAAGCTTTCTACAAAGTTGGTACATAGCGATTACCATAAACCTATTGACTCGGCTCGTGTAAGAATCTCCATATAAGCGTGATGTTTGCGTCCACATATTGAAAAATTTAAATGGTTTCATTACGATCACGAAATCGGTAGTTAGAGAAATCTACAGGAATGATCGAATGCAAACCAGAGAGTCAAAAAAAGCTAAAGCATTCACACACAGTCATACCAATAAGCATTAACCAGCACCCTATCAATTCTAGAAAGAACACTAGAAGAACTCCAAGTAAAGAATTCACCAGAGAAATTCATATCGATTAAGATTAGCATCAAGCAACAATCCACACCATATTTCAATACTAGGTTCGGAAAATTTGTTGGCATTTTTCCACGGACCATCTTATGTGATTTCTTATGGTTATCAACGTGGAGGCTGATCCTCTTCTTATTATTCCGAAACTCCAAGTCTCTTTGAGGAAGAATTATCGGATGTTGGACAAGTCATTGCGGGATGAAAGATATCTCTTCTATTTTTTCTTCCGATAGCTTTAATTGTGTTATGCGTACAAGGTATGCTCTTGCCGATCTTCTTACTAGACATGATTCTTTTATTCTGTTGGTTGTTTGGTAGAATGGGAGTTGTTCCTCCATCGAGACTTGATTGTGATAATGATTGCGCCTAATAATACATTTGTTTTTCTAAAACATTAATATAAAGTGCAACGACATCCTTCTATAAGGCTAAAATTTTAAAAATCATTTATTTAATCATTGAGCGTCTAGCTTGGGTGATGTTTTTGTTTTGTTTTGTTTTTGTTGGAGATGCTACCTTTAATTTTTAATATTCATAATTGTGACTCTTGAAACGATTACTACGTCTACGCCATTCGGAAGCGTAGTGTGAAACACATTTGTCCTTTTTCATCCATCTTTGCTAACACTTATTTTTGGTAGTGTTTTTATTTCATAATGATATCACAATATATATAGTTCACATTTCACATGTCATTTGTATGTCAACTCTTAGCAATGTTATTTTCCTTATCTTTTATACAGAGATATATGAGTCCATATATGATATATTGGGTGAAAAATTAATTACTGGACCAAACATATGACTAGATCATCAATTTGCGAGCATGTGCTTTTGTGAATAAACACTACGGAATTCTTGAAAATTCTCTAGGATTTGTGCTTATATTTCTGAGATATCCAGGTGCAATAGGGTCGGATGGTGGAGCGGCTTATGTGACAATGATGAATGAGGATGGAAGATAAAATATTTATAGTAGGTTCAAATTTAATGATTGTGGATTAGAATACATATGAATTCACCAAATTGTAAATATCATTCCATACTCGAATCACGGTGCTTTGACATATCTGATTGCCTTTTTGCCTATTTTTGTCATAATATAAGCATGGTATTTTTAACTTACGAATTGTGTTGTATTCAATTTGTTTGTGGATTTTCATCGATGGATTGTTCGGAAAAAGTTCTCCTCAATCTTGGCGGCGATGCCCCAAATAATGTTTTTGTTGAGGTCAATGACACGGTTGATATCGGTAGGTGTGGAGAAATATTGAAGACTCATATGTCGATGACTTCATTCTTGACCACTTACAGCACAACTTAATACTTTAAATACATAGATGAGTCCCACGTTTCACAGAATGATCCAGGAGATCAAAAGAAAGGGATTCACATAGTTAGGAACAAAAAAATTAACAAGTTCGCTTGGAGAATTTAGCTTTCCCATGTGGGTCAAAAAAAAAAAAACAAGTTCATGTACTTAGAGAATTTAGCTTAGGGTCTTTCGATGGGAGGTTTTTATTTGTTTTTATTTTTTTAATTTGGCTTAGCACTATATAGTTGTACTCCTTTTTCATAGTAGATTTTTTCTTTTGGGTTTCACTTCTTCTATGGCGAGGCGAGTTAGGTTCTAAGTGTTCCTAAACTTTATTCACGGCGCATTTGGTTTTACAATCTTTTGTACTTTTCTTCTTTTTCTATTGATACGGAAAAAAATTCTTTCAAAATAAGGCCTTTGGAGCCTTATATGATATTCATATGATAGCTTAGACACAAGAACAACTACTTCTTTTAGCAATTTGGAATTTTAGCGATTTGATGCGTTGTATTCTATTTTTGATGTGTTATATAGTGAAAAAGAAAGTTTGTTAAGTGTTCATTGTATGACTATGTGTTGCAATGAATAGTAATGGTTGTCACACATATATGTTATCTTTGCAATTCTTTATGATGTTTCTATGGACCCGTGCATCATGCACGGTTTTATTCAGGATGAAGATGCAAGGTTGATAAAGATTGAACCAAATATGCAGTCATTTTTCTAAATGATTTATTTCTTGTTTGATAAATTTATACATAATGGGACTAGGCTCTATATAAGTGTAGCCATATTTTTACATGAATAGTTAATTTATTGTATGATTAATTGATTTGCATTTTTTTAGTTGAATTTTTTTTTCGGTTTTCTTACTATTGTCTAAAGCGTTATTTTCACCCGGAAACAAGTTTCATGTGTTTTATTGTACTCCTTCCATCTAAATTTGTTTAGGACATTTTGTAACACACAATATTTAAGGAGACATCAATTAATGAGTTGTACGGTCATTTAAAAGTTGACTAATTTACCATTTATCCTTTTATATGTAGCATTATTTTCACAATATTGAAGGAGATATCAATTAATGAGATGGGGCAATTTAGGCAATTAAAACAAAAACTTGAACTCTATTTAGAGTTATGGGACGGATTTTGGGACAACCAAAAAAGGAATAAGTCCCAATTAAATTGGGACGGAGGGAGTAATATTTATTTGCCATGCTATAAATTTTCCCGTCACGATAGGCACTTCTTTATGTGAAGTCTTAAATAAGGGTTTTATTTATTTATTTATATATTTTCTTACTTCCATGTCATATGTTACTAGCATGGTACATGTGCATAATCTTGTTGGGGCAGCTGGACCTTTTTTAATATAATTTGCAGTCATATATAACAAGCTCAAGAATGTTTTATATATTGGCGACCATGACTCTGAGCCACTAGGTTACTTGATTAACATCTCCGTTCATTCCGTGGGGACGAGGGAGTGTGGGCCCTTTCGGTTATGGTTTAACCATTTTTTTATTTATTTATTTGGTTCCTTTGTCATTATATCTTTTTGACTACTAACAAGTCTAACTACATAGGTGCTATTTAAATTTGGCGTCTTTGTGATCACAAACAAGATAAAACACCTCAATTATTTCATTTTAAGTGACATAGTTATTATTTATTTATTTATATTTATTGCATAGGCGTATAACGAACTCTGCTATTTATGTACACGGCAAAACTTTGGATTTTCTCTTATGATCGCTTATTGTTTGCAATGGAATACATATTTATTTTATGATCATTACCGAGAGATGTGCAACCGTCCCGTGCAATGCACGGGTTTATGACTAGTATATATATATATATATATATATATATATATATATATATATATATAATATCAACATCATTATGTTGTACATTGGTTATCACAGTGCACAATTTCATTGGTTATATATACATATATATATATGTATATATATATATATATATATATATATATATATATATATATATATATATTGTGATATATATGTGATATATACACATGTGTAAATTGATTTATAGTAATAAGATAAATATAGTCAATATAAGATATTGACAATATATTGAAATATTTAATATAAGATATTGAATATTAATGAGATAAATCAATCAAATATATTTTCCTTATTTTATTAGGAAAATGTTTTCTTTCTCCCACAATCTACTAGGAAGCTAATCCCAATCAGTTGGGAATTGAAAGTGGCGCCCCAACACCTATATAAGAAAGGGGTTGGCTAGCTCTTTGCACATCATAATTCGAAGAGCTAATAGTTCTTACGAAAAATGGAAACTTCATAGAGAGAGATTTTAGAGATAAAAAGTCGGTCTAGCGGCCGAGTTTTTAGTAACAATCCATGTTGGGATTCGGTGAGGTGCTCGTGTGGTTCACGGTAGAGGCCGAACTGCTTAAGCGGCCGTGCGAAAACTACAACCGTAGACAAAGCGTCGATCAATTGGATCAACCAAGGTATTCTTTTGTCTACTTCTTTTATGCTCGTTGCTTAAATGAAGTCGATCTTGGGTAAAAAGAAATCAAAATTTTGAATTCCGTAGTGTTCCCGCATAGATTTCCAAACAGATACCTCAAGTGGATGTTCGAGTAGGATCATATCGATGTATAAGTGACTTCACAGTTTGGACTTTTCGGATTTCGATGTAATCCTTGGAATAGATTGTCTATCCAAGAATTATGTTCACTTGGATTGTAGAGAAAGTGAGTGACCTTTAAGGTACCGGGAAATCATCAAAGACTTATCAAGGTAATGTTTACAAGCCAGTAGAAGTGAAATCGATAGTATCATTTGTTTAAGGAAATAAGAGCTTGTCAAAGGGTTGTGAAGGCTACTTGTTGTCTGCAGCGTGTGTGTGGAAAAGAAAGCCTAAGTTCTAGAAACCCTATAGTAAAAGAGTACCACTGAAGTGTTTCCAATAGAGTTACCGGAAATATGCCGGATAGAAAAATAGAGTTCGAGATCAAGTTAGTACTCGAGGCGGCACCGATTGCTAAGGCACCCTATAGAATGGCACCGGCTGAATTAAAAGAGTTGAAAGCTCAACAAGGATATGCTTGAAAGAAACATAATTCGACTAGTACCTCACCTTGAGGATCCCTTGCTTTGTTTGGCAAGATGAAAGATGGTAGCATGTGAATGTGTTTAGACTACCGAGCTTTGAATAACCTCACCATCAAGAATAAGTATCCCTTGCCAAGGATTGGCAACTGTTTAATCGGTTGCAAGGTAAGAGAGTGTTCTCTTAGATTGATCTTAGGTCGGGTTATCACCGAGGTTGAAGATCAAGGTAGCGAGATATACAGCGGCTTTTAGTATGCGAGGTATGGACATTATGAGTTCCTAGTTATGCCCTTTGGACTCACTAATGCTCCATCTACATTTTAGGATTTAATGCATCGTGTTTCACGCCATACTTGGGCGAATTTGTGATAATGTTCATAGATTACATCCTAGTTTAATTGAAGGATGAGAAAGAACATGAAGAACACCTAAGGATAGTGTTGAACACACTTAGGGAGAACTAGGTGTATGCTAAGTTCTCGAAGTGTGACTTTTTGTTGGATCAAGTCGGTTTCTTGGGTCATGTCATTTCTGGAGATAGCATTCAAGTTGATCCGGTAAAGATCGAAGCAGTTGAGAAATGGTCTAGTCCATTGCGATTTGAGGTGAAAGCTTTCTCGGTTTGGTAGCTACACTATAGGAAGTGCATCAAGACTTCTCAAAGATAGCTACCCATCTCACCCGACTCATGCAAAATAATGTGAAGTTTGTATGGACTATTGGGTGTGAAGATGCTTTCCAGACGTTGAAGAAGAAGTTGACTACAAGCCCGGTTTTGGCAGTTCCGGAGATCTTTGATAATTACAATGTCTACATTGATGCTTCGGGACATGGTTAGGGATGTGACTTGAAGCAAGGAGGAAAAGTAATCACTTATGCATCTAGACATTTGAAAGTAAATGAAAATAATAATCCAACACATGACATAGAGTTGGCAGTGGTAGTGTTTGCCTTAAAGATTTGGAGGCACTACTTATATGGAGTTAAGGCTAGGATCTTCACAGACCACAAGAGCTTAAAGTATTTCTTCACTCAGGAGAATCTGAATATGTGACAAAAGAGATGGTTAGAATTTGTAAAATATTATGACTTGGACATTCAATACCATCCGGGTAAAGCCAATGTGGTTCTTGATGTCTTAAGAAGAAAACACAGTGCTTGCGAGTTTAAGTATTAAATATGTGGCGAGCGGTTAGATGGGATGAAAATCTGGGTTTGATCATATTGAAGATCGGCGAGTTTGCGGCACCATTGTTAGCAGTCGAGTGATGAATGATATTCGGGAAAAGCAAGATGAAGATCCGATTTGGTTGATGCAGGCGGGTTGCAAGAAAAGCCTATAGTGGATCATTTGTGTGTGCCTAATGTCGGTGATTTATGATAAAGAGTTATGGAAGAGGCACATATGATTTCTTTTGCGGTTCATTCAAAAGCTAGTAAAATGTCTGAGACTTGAAGAAAAAGTTTTGGTGGCCTCGATGAAAGTTGGAATAGCTAAGTATGTAGCGAGAATGTGATACTTGCCAGAAATTTAAAGCCGAAGACAAAAGATCAGGAGGAATGCCTAAGCCATTGGATATCCTTGAATGGAAATGGGATAAGATCACGATGGATTTTATCACCGGTTTACTGAAGGCGAAGAGTGGACATGATGCGATTTGGGTGATTGTGGATAGATTGATAAAATAAGCTCATTTCCTACCAATCAAAGGTGATATGTCTTTGAAGAAGATGACAACATTATACTTGGACAATATAGTGAAGTTTCACAGTACCTTTCTCGATTGTTTGGATCACGATAGTTGATTTTGTTAGAAATCACTAGTTTAATCCAGTAGAATTTAAAATTTTATTTCCACTTTCTAGATCGTTCTTCGTTTAATGCAATAAACACATAAATAGTTTGTCGGTTATACCTTTATGATCTATAAGATCGTCGCTTTGACCGTCAACGGAGAGTAGTTCAGTGCTCAAGCCATCCACGCGTCCGGCCTCTATCGCTAATCAACACGAACCCCTTGCCGGAATCCTCCTTGGATTGCTATCGGAAAAACTCCGGTTGCTAGACCGGCCCTTTTCCTCCCTCACAAACTCACTATGGATTGCTCTCTATTTTACACAAGAACTATGAGCTCTTACAATTGTGATGTACAAAAGACCTTGACACCCACCTCTTATTTATAGTCAAAAGTGGCGCCCCATATGTGTGTAGGAGAAGAAAACCTTTTCCCAAAAAAATCAAGAAAATCTTCTAGATTGATTTATCTCTTTAATGATAATTAATTTTTCCAATATCTTATATTGAACATAATTATCTTATTACCACAAATCAATTTTTCCAAAATCAATTAATATCTTATATTAATATTATGGTAATCTTATTAATTAAAGTGCACAATCCAAGTGTATCTCATACACTTAAAGGTGGTACCCCATCAATCAATTAATTGACTTCCGGAATATTCTTTAATTAATATAATTTATATATAATTAATATCTTGTATATTATTTATTCATAATAAATAAATACCACCATATTAATTTACCATTATAACCTTTATAGTCTAGAGATAAACTTTCCATATTTTGTTATCAACTATAACCGCATTTTAATCCGACTTGATGTTCATATGTATGTGACCCGATAGGCTTCCGAATATGTTGGCCGTAGACACAAAATGCAATTTACTAAAATGCCCTTCATACTTAACAATCACGGGATAGCGTCTAGCAACACACCGTGACCCCAAATCATCGGAAGAGTCAAAAGCAATGACTACTACCTTTAATGTGAAGCAGTTACCGTATAACTTACAAACCTATCGCTGTAATAATGTCCAAACGATCGTATCTCGAGTGTCAATACATTAACGATCGTATCTTATAATCTGGATATCATGCTCTCTCGGGATAACACATTTACTCCCACTTTGCAAAGATTCTCGAGAGCTAGACACTCCTTATAAGAAGGCCATTTCGGATATTCGTTCCCAATCATAGGATACGCGATTCCCAGACGACCAATCATGTATACTCCGTATGCTTCAATATCATACCCAATCACTACCGCATGATCGCCCCGTGATTAGGAGAAATCTCAATAGTGTCAAAGCATGACAATCCACACCGTGATGCCATGAAGACTCCGGTCAAAAAGATAATTACACAACCGCCACATATTGTGACACTTAATGTAAGTGGAGTCGAGTCAAATGTATGCCTTCTCAATACCGTCCCACGTGCGGTCCAAGTGTCCCCACACTTCGATAGAGCGAGATCTATCCTATCTTCTAAAAGATAGAAGACATCCAATACGTGCTAGATGCGGTTTATACTATCAATGTCCCATTTGATAATATGTAAGACTAGAGACATTTAAGTACCAATCTTGTTATAGTGACTAGAGATCTCAGCAACCATAATCACTATCATGATTTCTCTATAACAGATTGACACTAGGGACGTTACTATATATATACAACAAATAACATGAAGATAAACAATATATAATAACATAAGTGCTTTTATTAATCATAATAAAGTTATTACATTAACTAAATAGGCGCAAAATGACCCGACCGGTCGGATTCGGTCCAACCCGATTGGGTTTAGGACACCTTTCCAACAATATCCTACTCGGCATAAAGCCAATCACTCATATGCCTAAGCCCGTGAAAGTGAACATGATTCTCATGTTTTGCTTGAGACAATGCCTTGGTTAACGGATCAGCTATGTTATCATCCGTGTGGACTTTCTCTATCTTTACATCTTATCTATCTACTATCTCTCTAATCAAGTGATAGCGCCAGAGCACATGTTTGGACTTACGATGAGACCTTGGTTCCTTTGGCGAGATATCGCTCCATTATTACCATAGTGCAGAGAGTCTGGACCTTGATGGAGGAACCACACCAAGTTCGATAATGAACTTCTTCATCAAAACTTCCTTCCTTCGCGCCTCCGAGGTCGCTATGTATTCGGCTTCCGTTGTAGAGTCTGCGGTAGTCTCCTGCTTGGAACTCTTCGACTCACCTGCTCCGCCGTTAAGCGTGAAAACAAATCCAGGCGTGACTTAAAGTCATCCTTGTCGGTTTAAGCGGCATCTGTGTAACCTCGTAATACTAAATCATCGTTCCGAAAACCAGGAACATATCCTGAATGCGTCTCATGTACTTTAGGATATTCTTGACGACAATCCGGTGACCATCACTGGATTGGGTGATACCTACTAGTCATACTAAGAGGGTATGAGACATCTGTTATTATGCATAACATGGCATACATGATAGACCCAATTGCCGCGAAGCATAAGGGACTTTACTCATTTGTGTAAAAACCCTAAATTTGCACTTAAAATTTATAAGGTTTACTCACTAGCCAACTATTCCCAATTGGTATTCAAGAATTTAAATAATTCTTTAGTGGATGGAATCTATCTAGTTGACTCGATCCCGGCGTGGGCGATCGACCGGGTCAAGTTCGAAGGTGGGTACTAATTACCGATCGAATCTTATTCGATTTCCATTGGTTGACTAGTCAACTCTTTGACAGTTCACATCTCAATGTGATAGCCACCTTTGTCTCTAAAATCAGACGGTCCTGACGTGGGCCAATTACCGCAATATTCTTAGTCGAGTCGTAACCCAAATATTCATGAGATCTCATAACGATCATATCTCGATAATGACGATATACCCGTGGTAGGTCAACTCCCGGCGTGGGCGATCAGTTGGATCGAACAAGGGCTCTTCACCGTCATTATAATATTGGGAGACAATTTTTGACTCGATTTTTGGCGTGGGAATAATTTTAAATTAATTAATTCACTTAATTAATTTGGTTCAATTATGGTCTCATATACTATGTGCATATTACTACCATATCATATAAAGTAAAACATACACAACATTCCGCGCACAAAATAACCGATATGATCATGGACTTTTCTAGAGTGCGGTTTGAATACAAAGCGTGAAACCGCGGGTCACAAACTAAGGGTATCTGCAACCGCCAATAGAATCTTTATTGTTGTATTCCAATGGGTTCTTTATCTCTCCTTGGGCTTCAACTTCTTGCTCCATTCTTGTTACATTATTATCTATCTAATAATTACACCCGCCGCTCACGGGCGGGAGCTAACGGGAATGAGATAAATGCAAAAAGTAAACTAGGTCACGTTCTTCATAACGGCCTAGGACAATTTTTAAAAACCAACATAAAGAAAACATTCCCATCTATCATTTTGGTCGAGTCCATGATCAATCGGGGTCCATATAATCACATTATATCTACACATCTAATCCATACAATTTTATCTTATGAAAAAGACAAAATTCTAATTTTCAACTACTTATGCGTCTTTATTTTATCACATCAAATAATTAAATAACATTTAATTAATTATATGACTTAATAAAAAATAAAAATTAACATTTAATTTTAAATCGATTTTAATTTCAATTAAATTTGAACATTTCAAAATAAAATTAAAATTATAAAGTCTCTATTTGTTTTCTTTCCAGAACTAAACTTGGCTTAGGCACAGCCACTTTCCAAAATCAAAATTTTGGAAGTGGCTTAGCTAAACCTTTAAAAATCAAATATTTGAAAAGGGCGCAGGCTATTCCAAATCAAATATTTGGAAAGACCAAATAATTTTGGTTTAGGCACAGCCACTTTCCAAAATAAAAATTTTGGAAGTGGCACTGAGCCTAAGCCTTTACAAATCAAATTTTGAAAGGGCTGAGCCATTCCAAATCAATATTTGGAATGGCCAAATAGTTTTTGTTTAGGCACAGCCACTTTCCAAAATCAAAATTTTGTAAGTGGCTAGGCCTAGCCTTTACAAATCAAATATTTGAAAGGGCCTAGGCTATTCAAAATCAAAATTTGGAAAAGCCAATATACCATATGGTTTCCCGATGGTCCAAACTATTTGAACCATTGGTTGGCCATATGACACAACTAAACAAACGAGATATCTATGCACAATAAATATCACAAAAGCGAAGCGGGTCGATCTCCCATTGGAAGAGAGACGACCCGAAGGATGGCAGCCATAAGGCCACCGCCGCCGCGCCACAGAGAGGAGGGCATTGCCGATCGGCGAGGCCCCCATAAACCTACATATATATATATTTCGTTTTAACGTCTCGTGATTTATATCTTGCATCTATTGATTAAATACTACGCAATTAAATTATGCTTATTGCTTAAGCTCGAAGTCATCTCTGATACCACTTTGTTAGAAATCACTAGTTTAACGCAGGTGAATTTAAAATTTGATTTCCGCTTTTAGATCGTTCTTCGTTTCATGCAATAAACACAAAAAGTAGTTTGTGGTTATACCTTGATGATCTATAAGATCGTCGCTTTGACCGTCAACAAAGAGTAGTTCGATCATGCAAGCCGTCCACAGCGTCCGGCCTCTGTCGCTAATCCACACGAACCCCTTGCCGGAATCCTCGTTGGATTGCTATCAAAAAACTCCGGTTCTTTAGACCGGCTCTTTTCCTCCTCACAAACTCACTATGGATTGCTCTCTATTTTACACTAGAACTATGAGCTCTTGCAATTGTGATGTACGAAAGAGCTTGACACCCACCACTTATTTATAGTCAAAAGTGGCGCCCCATATGTGTGTAGGAGAAGAAAACTTTTTCCCAAAAAAATAAAGAAAATCTTCTACATTGATTTATCTCTTTAATGATAATTAATTTTGCCAATATCTTATATTGAATATAATTATCTTATTACCATAAATCTATTTTTCCAAAATCAATTAATATCTTATATTAATATTATGGTAATTTTTTAATTAATGTGCACAATTCAAATGTATCTCATACACTTAAAGGTGGCGTCCCATCAGTCAATTAATTGACTTCTAGAATATTCTTTAATTAATATAATTTATATATAATTAATATCTTGTATATTATTTATTCATAATAAATAAATACCACCATATTAATTTACCACTATAACCTTTATAGTCTAGAGATAAACTTTTCTTATTTGGTTATCAACTATAACCGCATTTTAATCTGACTCGATGTTCATATGTGTGTGACCCGATAGGCTTCCGAATATGTTGGCCGTAGACACAAAGTGCAATTTACTAAAATGCCCTTCATACCTAACGATCACGGGATAGCGTCTAGCAAAACACTGTGACCACCAATCATCGGAAGAGTCAAAAGCAATGACTACTACATTTCATGTGAAGCAGTTACCGTGTAACTTACAATCCTATCGCTATAATAATATCCATACGATCGTATCTCGAGTGTCAATACATTAACGATCATATCTTATAATCTGGATATCATGCTCTCTCGGGATAACACATTTACTCGCACTTTGCAAAGATTCTCGAGAGCTAGACACTCGTTATAAGAAGGCCATTTCGGATATTCGTTCCCAATCATAAGATACGCGATTCCCGGTCGACCAATCATGTATACTCTGCATTCTTCTATATCATACCCAATCACTACTGCATGATCGCCCCGTGGTTAGGAGATATCTCAATAGTGTCAAAGCATGACAATCCACACCGTGATGCCACGAAGACACCGGTCAAAAGGATAATTACATAACCGCCACATATTGTGACACTTAATGTAAGTGGGTCAGTCTAACGTACGAATTCTCTAATACACGTCCACGTACAGTCCAAGTGTCCCTACACTTCGATAGACAAGATTTATCCCTATCTTCCAAAAGATAGAAGACATCCAATACGTGCTAGTCTGATTATACTATCAATGTCCCATTTGATAATATGTAAGACTAGAGACATTTAAGTACCAATCTTGTTATAGTGACTAGAGATCTCATCAACCATAACCACTATCATGATTTCTCTGTCACAGATTGACACTAGGGACGTTACTATATATATACAACAAATAACATGAAGATAAACAATATATAATAACATAAGTGCTTTTATTAATCATAATAAAGTTATTACATGAACTAAATAGACTGCAAATGACCCAACCCGGTTGGATCCGGTCCAACCCGATTGGGTTTAGGTCACATTTCCAACAAGTTTGTCTGTCAATTTTGAAGAAGTTTGTAAAGGATTTAGGTACAAAGTTAGATTTGAGTACGGTCTTATCCTCAAAGCAGACGGACGGTTGGAAGCACAATCAAACACTTGAAGATATGCTACTAGCTTATGTTTCGGAAGTAGGAAGATCATGGGATGATTACTTACCTGTAGCCGAGTTTGCCTGCAACAATAGTTATCATGCAAGCATAGGCATGCCACCGTTTGAAGCTTTGTATGAAAGAAGATGTCCAATGCCGCTGTTTTGGGATGAAGTCGGGGAAAGACAAGTCACCCCGGAATTGGTTGATCAAGCTAAAGAAAAGGTTCAGTTGGTAATGAAGAATTTGAATGCAGCACAAGATAGATAGAAAAGTTGATCAGATGTTAGAAGAACGCCTCTTGACTTCGATGTTGGTGAGAGAATTTATCTACGAGCTTCATCAATGAAATGAGTGAAACATTTTGGACAGAAGGGAAAGCTATGTCAAAGGTATGTTGGACCGTTTGAGATTCTGGAAAGAGTTGGACCTTTGGCTTATAAGCTCAAGTTACCGGAATCAATATCGTGAGTCCATAACGTTTTTCCACATGTCAATATTGAAGAATTGTTTGAAAAAGATGATGTTGAAGCTACGATTGACCGGAAGTTCTTGAGATAACCTTGCATACGATGGGAAACCGATCAAGTTTCTAGGCGGAAAAAAGATCATCAAATTCTGGATGATACCTTTGCTTCACAGTGCAACGGAGCAATCATTCACGAATGAAGCCACTTGGGAAGTTGAAGCCCGACATGATCGGCGAGTTTCGGAGGTTGTGGACTTACCAAGTATGTTCTCGTTTCGAGGACGAAACTTCTCTTAAGGGGAGGAATGTAATATTACGATTTTGGGTAGAAGCGAGGCGTGTCATTTTGCAAAGCGAAATATTATTATTCTTCAATACTTTTATTGAGTTAAGTATTTTGGGTACATATATATATATATATATATACATGTGTATATATATATATATATATGTATGTATGTCTTGAGGAAAAGAAAAATTTGATTTTAATTATTAAGGAATAATTAATGAAAAGAAATAATAGGTTATTATTTTTGGGAATGATTATTTAAGGAAAAAAATCACCGCATAAAGCTTATAACCTACCAATAATCAGAATTTTCTCCTCCTACGTTCTTGAGAGGTGTGTCAGGCAATAGAAAAAATGGGATGAGAGTTTTCTTCCGGTTTAAGCCAAATCTTAACGGTTTTAGATCGAGTAGAAACAATGGAATCATCGTAAAGAGGTGCCATTTGAACACGGAAAGTTCGGAATTTGACAAGGTATGCTTTTTGAGCCCTAGTTGTGTTCATGACTGAGTTTGATTGATTCAAACTCATGAATTCATAGTTTTATATGTTTGTGTGTGATCGAATCTAATATGATTTTTGATTGATCACATAGTTTCCTGTAGAGAGGATCAAGTTGCTATAGTTTTTCATAGCTTTTGTGTTAGATTAGCTTGCTTAAAAGGTAAGAGGCTATTCCTACGAATTAATTATGGTTTGGAGAGGATAGATCGTGTTTTTGAAGCATTTTTGTATCAAAGTTTGTGCCTATAGGTTGTGTAAGGTTTAAGGTTTTCTTTGGATGATAAAACTTATGTTTTTCTGATAAAAATTGTGTAGAACATGTTTGGGATTGAGTAGAGATGATAAAGAGTAGAAAGAATCATGTCTAGGGTTTTTCAGTGTGCAATGCGCATGCGCAAGACATCAATACGCATGCATTGATGAGGCACAAAGTCGGTTTTTGTTAAAGGATGCTCAATGCGCATGCACAGGCTAAATTCATTACGAATTATGGTTAGAAATTAAGAAAATTGGTGCAGCGTTGGTCGGTGTCGTGGACCAAGGGTAATCTGCGCAGCATTGCTCGAGACGAAGCATCGGAATGTTTATGGATGGTCAAGGCGCACGTATTCCCATGAATGCGCATGCATTGACCACATTTTTGGGAAAGTTCATTTTAAGCCTCGAATCTCATTTTAAATGTTGTTTCTTGATATAATAACATTAATTAAAGATGAACAAGCCTCGATTGAGCTTCTGATGTGTTTAGTTCCGGCACCGAATGAACTCTTCAAAGGAGTTGAAGTTCGGGATGTGGTGTCTAGGTGCTTTGATGAACTAGAGTTGATCAATGTCTGTGTACTTGATTGGATGTGGTGTCTAGGTGTCTAAGTGAGGGAGTAGAGTCGTTAAGGTGAGATTTATCATTCAAAACACTTAGGTGGCTAGCTAACAATAGATAATAATTGCATACTTGCATAGTAATAAGATTAAACGTCGTGTCACTTATGGTTAGGCACATGTGAACATCAACTATGTTACTCGTCTAGACAGGTGGATAATTCTATTACCTTCTAGAGGCCAAATGACAAGGTAACTTCCCCGGGCATGTATGCATACAGGGGAAACCCGGGACTAATAGTGCAAGCGACTGTTTGTTGGCACCCTATCATGGTGGATACACCTCGCGTAGTGCCCTTGAGTGCTGACGTAACCAAGATAAGTTAAGCTACAAATGTATAGTCATGACATGTTGGTGGACATGAAGTGAACCCAATATTGAGTTGGTCTCACAAAGATAATTTATTAAGTATAAAACTTGATTATAAACCTTAGTTAATTAGTAGCTTCTACCTCATTCTGAAGTACTTGCACCTAACCTAAATGCATTTTTTATATGTTTGGGGAAGAGAAGATGATCAGGTAGATCCGGAGTTTGAGGAAAACTTTGATGACGAAGTTTGAGGACGCCGACGTTGAAGCGTTTATTTATTTATGTTCTTTATTTATATACTAGACGTGTTGTTTCTTTGGGAACTATGTAATTTCATTTTTTTTTTTGGTTGAATGCAAAAAATGTATTAAACCAAGGTACGCAAGAGTACAAGACACTTACATCCTAAACAAAGGAAAAGACTGGGGTCATATGAGAATCCTCACAGAGCTTGTCCCAGGACAATGACACAACATTGCCAGAGTGAGCCAAATTTCTCCCAAAGAGTGTAACAAGACAACTCTAAGGAGGCAAGATACAGACTCTGGAAATTTGAGCCTCAAGTGCATATACCACTAAAGAAGAGGTATAAGCACCTGGAAAACACCCTAAGGTGGTCATAATCCACCAGAATTGTCTATGCCAGTCCCAGGGCACATGAAGCAAAAAAATGACCTCATATATCCACCAACAAGCAAAGACACAAAAGCATAGCCCAAACATCATGGGGCCAAAATACCAGAAAACATTCAATAAAATTTTCATCATAAATCAATAATCTTTCCTTTCTTAAAAACTTTACTCTGCTGAACAGAGCATTCATTCAAGCTTGTAGTACCCTTGAAACAAAGAGTTTTAGGAGAGCACAAAACAGTTGGAACATTGTTGACAACAATGGCCATAGGAGTTGTAGCAGCAACACTTGCAGCAGCCACAGTAACAATGTTAGTTGCAGCAAGTTTACTCACAAGAGCAGGGCCAACAGCAGCTGCAGGGAAATTCTGAACAATAATAGCAGGCACAATCACTGAACTCTGGGCAGAATCAAAAGTCTTAGTAGATAAACCAGCACCAAAATCCAAACCAGAGGTAGCAGGAGCATCAGGGACATGCTGCTGAACTAAAGCCAAATCAGCAGCAGGAACTGAGGCCAAAGTATGAGAAGACAATTTAGAAACAGGAAGGGCAGGGGCTTTCCTTTGCTTCCAAGGTCTACTCACATAAAGCTGTGGTTCAGGCCCA
Organism: Gentiana macrophylla; assembly: GCA_026214975.1. Classification (NCBI taxonomy): domain Eukaryota; kingdom Viridiplantae; phylum Streptophyta; class Magnoliopsida; order Gentianales; family Gentianaceae; genus Gentiana; species Gentiana macrophylla. The sequence continues at coordinate 68,562 of JAOBSW010000172.1, read as the reverse complement.
GGAGATCCATCACAAGAGTCAGCAACATGCCAAAATTTCTTACACACAGTACAGAAGATGGGAATGTCTTCAAAGAGGCCAGTCTGAGCCAGAGTCTTTCCACCAGGCAAAGAGATAGGAATCTTATTAGGCAAGGTGTCTTCCAAATTGACTTCCACTAAACATCTAGAAAAACTAACATTCTATTTTTTTGCAGTCAACAAGTCAGTGAACAAAGGCTTACCAACAAAAGAACAAAACTTACTTAGTGGCTTCTCATTCCAAAGAGCAAGAGGCAAGCAAGGCAACTGAATCCACACGAAGCAAATGAGTCACGGCATCCATACTGAAATCAAAATAATCAGGCATTTTCTTTAATAGAAGTGGATGGCCAAAGGTAAAATAGGGCCACCATTCAAGGCAGATATCATATCCTTGCATAGTCAAAATTAAAAATAATCCAACGAGGCATGATAATAGAATCGCATTTCACTTTCAAGAGTTAACCAACTTAGTATGACTACTCGGCCAGAAACCTGGCGAGAAAGTGCCAACCAAACTAAGGAGCTCCAAATTCTCAGGTTCAATATCCAAATCTCTAAGATCAACAGTGTCCATAGTGTTACTATCAGTGAAGGAGAACTTAATAACATCACTATTCGGAATCCTATTGTTTTTAAACAAACCAGCCCAAGACTTCTCCACAGCAGGTGCATTAACAACACTAGAGGCAGCAGCTTTGTCATTGACAATAACATCAACCAATCCAATATCCACATCAGGGGCAGCATTAACTAAATCATGTGAAACCACCATAGTAGCAACAGCTGGACTAACAACCACAGAACAAGGAGCAACACCACTAGAGTAAGTAGCATCCACAGCAGCAGGAGAGGCAACAGAGGAAACAGGAGCACTCAAAACAGAAGTTGGTGCAAAACCAGACATCATCAGCAAGGCAGCAGGCCTAGCATCACAAGCAGCAACTAAATCCAAAAAAACCTCCACCATTGGAGCTCCCTGCTCACAGCCATCAGCACCAATGGAGCAGAAACAACAGGAACAACCTGCTGGCCAACCTCAGAATCAGTGATGAATTCAGCAACCTTGTTACTGACCAAACTAACATCCAATTCCAAATCACTACCATTCACTGAATAACAACAGAAAAAGGCAAAGACCCAGGAGCAATACCAATCTCAATGTGTAAAGGAGAAACAAAATCAGAAGGGGAATTCAAAGCACTGGCTGGGGAACAACAACAATACTTGTCCAAGGCATGGACCTCGGCGACTCTGATGGTAGAAACAACAATGGGAGCAGGTAGAAGCAACAATGGGAGCTCTGAGTTAGTAATCCCCAACGCTTACGACTTAAGAGTCATAGGCGGCGAAAGACGCACCAAAGCAAAGACCCATTTCTGGTAAATCGTAAGTCGAAACTCTTCAACAAGTCAGCGAGGAGCAGCGAAGCTCCACCAGAAAAAGACCCAAGCGAGCAATCAATCGAACCAATAGCGGCGAAGAGAGACCTTCAAGGCGGTGAGGATTAGCAATAATCCCTACCAATGAAGCACTGAGTTCAGCCGGAGAAGAATCAAAATTCCCAGTTGGAGATGATGCAAAATCAAAATTGGAAACAGAAATGGATAAAATATCATCATCAGAGACCCTAGAACGACAAACGCTCTTGGGGCTCCTCCGATTTTTCTTGCCCGTGTAAGAAGAACACAAAAACGAGCAGAAGCAAGAGGAAGAAGGGAAGGATTTGCCGGCCGGAAGTAGCAAATGCCATTAGCGCCGGTGAGAGAAACATCTCTCTAAAATCCAGTCCATTCAAATCTTAGTTACTACGTAATTTCATTTTAGTTTCTTTTGGAGGTTTTCGTACGTTATATGATTCGTTTGGTTTTTTATGCACGGTCCAAGTAATAAAAATACTCGATACCTAAATAACACACTAGCAAGAGAACTATGTTCAATCGTAGTATAGTTAGATAGAGTCGAGGTCGATCCCACAGAGACTCAGCTTAAACGAAATATAACTTAACAGACCAAAAGTAAATTAAAAGCGGTCTACGACCAACAGATAGCGTAGAAATAAAAACCGACACAGTAGAAACACAAAACCAACAAAAGACACAACGACACTAAAACACTTATTTTTATAGGTTTTATAAATGATTAACAAACGGTATTCATAACGCTAGTAGTAATTACTCCCACATGCTATGTAGATTGACGACGAGACAAAACAAGACATTTAAGATTAATTATTCTGACTACGGGTGTCATCCCCTAAAATAGATCTAGCTCCGGTTAGGCCATCTAGATCATAGTTTCTCCATTACGTGACTTCACATTTTTAGTCTCCATCTCATATAACTTCTGACACAATTACGAAACTAGGGTTGCCGGTATAAACTGTAACCTCATATAAGCAACATTCCTATGACTAGGCGTACTTCTTAGTCACCGATTCAATCTTTGTCCTAAATAACAATCACTTTTTGGGTCTCATGTTAAATTACGATGACAAATAATTAAGTTGATCAAGTTTAATTACTCGTTTAACAAAGAAGAGAACCTGACGTAGTCGAAGCCGTTCACAGACAAATCAAGAACATCACAGATCTTGCTACCAATGAGACATAAGCTCGCTGCCAACAAGCTCAGATGTGAACCAGATTTGCTCGTGAAACGTCTTTTACGTCTCAGATCTACATAAACAAGGGTTCATAAATTAACTACATCACGAAATCAATACACAAAATGACTACTCCATAACGAAATAAATTAGATCTACGAATAAAGATTGCATAATAGAGTAGACATTACCCTCGAAGATGAGCGTGATTCCCACTCCTCGATACGATCTCTAACCAGAGATTCTAATGACTCCGTAATGAAAGAACATAAATAAAAAGCAAAGAACTATATAAAAGTATTGGAATAATGTATTTCTAAGGTGCTTCTCTGGTATAAATGGCGTGTAATGCACCCCTTTATTTATAGGAGTTCAAGCTAATTAAGAGATATACTTCAAAATATCAAAATAAATAAGAGATAACTCCCGGCCGATCTCAGAATCAAAAATGCGCCCCCCTTATGCGTGTGCCAAAGTCGGCGCCACTCTTTGATTGGTTTGCCGGCTTTTGTCATGCTTTACTCCACTTTTCGTGATTATCCGATCTTTATCTTCAATGCATCTTGGATTTATCTTGTAATTTAATTCTTCCATTTATATTTATCCTCCAAAAATTATCTTTATCTACAAAATAAGTATTTATCCCAAAAAATGGATAAATACCAAAATATATAATATAAATGGATAAATACAATGAAAACGGATAAATACCAAATTATATTTTATTAATCACATAACATTAAATAATAAATATAAACAGGTGATTTATCATAAAATATATATTATTAATCCCGATTTAAGGACAATGTTGATGACTTTTACGGGTATAATTTGGTCGTCATCAGTTTTCCAATGTAATAAATGTAACATTTCTATCTTTAGATTTTGAGTTTCTATTCTTGGTTATTCGAAAAAAATATACCCGAGTCTTTTTGATTATGTTTTGATTAACTCGATACGATGTAGTAGAGGCTGACGTATGATAGGAACCAACTTTACAAGACATTTACATGCGATTCATTACGATTATCACATTTTACGGCATGTTTCGGGAGAGTTTAGACCTATTTTGAGTATTAAATGAGGTTTTATTGCACGGCGAGTGACTGTCGGTTTTCCGTAAACTCGACCTTATTTTAGCCTTTTATACTCGTTTTTTCCCGAGCACCCGTAGTTTGTGGGGTTATGCGTTTGCTTGTTGTTTTCATATGGATGCAGGACTAGGGTGTCTCGAGAGCCCGAAAGGCGAGAAGTATGAAGTTTAGACGTGCCCAAGGCGAAACACGGAGGTTGAAGGTGAAAAAGTGAAGATTTTGGGTCACATGGGTCCGGACGCCCGTCTGGACATCTTGGACATGCGTTCAGTGGCTGTCCGGACGGACAAAAACCTCCCATCCGGACGGCTAACTCTCTGGAAATTGGGAAAACTTTGATGAAGAATTCGTCCGGACGGACAGATCCAGCATCCGGACGGACAAGAGCATTGCATCCGGACGGATATCTATGCATCCGTCCGGACACCTGGAAAATCAAGAACAGTCCGGACGGACATGGAGGATATCCGTACGGACAGAAGACCTTCTATATAAAGTTGCTCATTTCACACACAGACGGAGACAGAGTTGAAGAAATAGATAGCAAGTTTCCCTTTTTAGCTTTTTTGGAGATTTTGGGCGATTTTCTTCGTCTTTTATAGTTAGACTAAGTATTTTACATCATTAGAATGCTCATTCAATCTTCTCTTTGATCTACTAACTTTTAGCTTCGATCCATGGCAAAAATTCGATCTTTTGTAAGCACATTTGGTACCTCCTTCAAGTTGAGTAAAGTAAGTATGTTCTTTTGTTATTTTATTGTTGTTGTGATGTTTTTCTTCTGTTTTTATTGCTTAGATTCGATTATGAGTAGCTAGATTCCTCGTATGGTTGAACTATGTGAAGGCGGGTGAAACGCCGTTAGATTGACGAACCGGGAGGTAGTGTAGTGCGTAAATAAACGTTCTAATTGATAATCCGCATCACGAAACTTGTTTTGATTGTTTTAATAGCTTTGAATGAGATTGACAACCTTTTTCATTGTTGCACACACGTAGCTTATAAATGTATGTTGCGGCGACGTGTGGGAACGGGGTTTCGGACCGTAGAAGTTTTGGGCTTGAAAGGTAGTCGACACCTACCCGTGTACTAGATTGGCGCCTAGTCATCAAGTCCAGTTCAATACGGGGTTTGTCCTAGGAGTTATCGTTAGACGGCAAGGTAGAGTAAGGCACACTCCGGGCAATCTTTACGAGGGTAAAGTAATCCACTGAAACGTAGTTCGGCCATACCCCTTTTAACTGTATAGAATTCCGAGTAGTGTAATCTTTCTTTTATGCAATAGTATAACTTCATATCTATCTGTTTGACCTGAACTGAGTGTTAAGTCAACTGTGGTACTCAAAAACCAATCTCTGTGGGTTCGACCTCGGACTCCTCAAGCACTATCCTACAATCGACCGGTCCCATTTCTTTGGTTAGAAAGTAGATTTTGCTAAGGTATCGAGTTTTTACTTGATCGACCGGACCTAGAAAATCCGCTTATCAACGTATATTGTAGAATTTATTTTATTTTATACGTGCCGAACGTTATTTTTCTGGATAAGGAGTCGGGGTCCGGGAACTGGGCGTTACAGCTGGTATCAAAGCGAAGCGTCTATTAGGCTTCCTTTCTTCCTTAAGATAAGATCTTTTTATACCACATAGTAACATTCTGATCCTTCATGATCATTTGTAATGTTAAGTGACCTCTGAGATACTCATGTCGATAAGTTTTGAATCGGAAGTTCTATGGCCCAGCAAGAAGCGAGTGGTTTGGTTCAAGATGGGGGTCTAGTAGTTGTAGTTCATCTAGAATATGTTGATGATCGTGTTGGAGTTTACCGTTGAAAAACTAGAAGAAAGAAAAGGATCTTATAATTTGAATCCTACGAATCATGGTGTAATTTTAGGGATAGGTCGGTTATCTAAGAAATTTTGTCTACATGGATTGTAAACATAAGGAAGTACCTTTCGGTGAGGAATGCACCGAGTAGTGGTTGAATAGTGAATTTTTAGTTGTTCATGAATTGTTTGTCCTATGAGATCCAAGCGGGAAGGTTAGGAAGTACACCAAGGAAGATGGATGAAATGTTGAACAAGGTCTTAGAAGCTGAGACCTTCAAGTACAAGCCTTCAGTCATTAATAGTGCTAAGTGGAACTCAAAATCAAGGAAGCGGGAATGATGACCCGAGTTTTCTGTTTGAGTTTTCTCTGTGATGCAGAGTATCACGAATCGGATGATAATTTTATTTCGAGGCACCTTTATTTGTTTATTCTTATTTATTAAACTACTTTTATTGCACATTAAATCATGTTGTATTTGTATTAAATAAAATAATTCACATCTTAGGTACAATAATATTAGACAACTTAGCGGTTATGGCCTTGATCTATACAGGAGCGTCTAATACGTTCGTGTCATCTAAGATAGCTAAGAAGCTGAATCTACCTTCAGAGACCATAAGAAACACCTCAGATATAACTACACCATTAGGAATGGTAACTAAGGTAACTAGGATGATACCTCAAGTGGATGTTCGAGTAGGATCATATCGATGTAAAAGTGACTTCACAGTTTTGGATTTTTCGGATTTCGATGCAATCCTTGGAATAGATTGGCTATCTAAGAATTATGTTCACTTGGATAGTAGAGAAAAGTGAGAGAACTTTAAGGTACCCAGGAAATCATCTAAGACCTATCATGGTAATGTTTACAAGCCTAGTAAAAACATACATCCGATAATATCAGCAGTTAAGGCGATAAGAGCTTGTCAAAAGGGTTGTGAAGGATACCCGTTATGTGCAGTGGATGTGGAACAAGTGAAGCCTATGTTAGAGGAAACTCCTATAGTAAAAGAGTACCCGGAAATGTTTCGAGAAGAGTTACCGGGAAATATGCCGGACAGAGAAATAGAGTTCGAGATCAAGTTACTACCTGGAGTGGCACCGGTTGCTAAGGCACCCTATAGAATGGCATAGGCTGAATTGAAAGAGTTCAAAGCTCAACTTAAAGATATGCTTGATAAAAACCTAATTCAGCTTAGTACCTCGCCATGGGGAGCCCCTGTTTTGTATGTCAAGAAAAAAGAAGGTAGCATGAGAATGAGTATAAACTACTGAGCTTTGAATAACCTTACCATCAAGAAAAAGTATCCTTTGCCAAGGATTGACGACTTGTTTAATCAGTTGCAACGTAAGAGAGTGTTCTCTAAGATTGATCTTAGGTTGGGTTATCACCAGTTGAAGATAAAGGTAGAAGATTTACCGAGTTCCTAGTTATGCCCTTTGGACTCACTAATTCTCCATCTGCATTTATGGACTTAATGCAATGTGTTTTCATGTCATACTTGGACAAATTTGTGAAAGTTTTCATAGATGAAATCCTAGTTTACTCGAAGGATGAGAAAGAACATTAAGAACACCTAAGGATAGCGTTGAACACACTAAGGGAGAACCAATTGTATGCTAAGTTCTCGAAGTGTGACTTTTGGATGGATCAAGTCAGTTTCATGGGTTATGTTATTTCTGGAGATGGCATTCAAGTTGACCGGTGAAGATCGAAGCAGTTGAGAAATTTTCTAGATGTATAAGTGACTTCACAGTTTGGACTTTTCGGATTTCGATGTAATCCTTGGAATAGATTAGCTATCCAAGAATTATGTTCACTTGGATTGTAGAGAAAAGTGAGTGACCTTTAAGGTACCCGGGAAATCATCAAAGACTTATCAAGGTAATGTTTACAATCCCAGTAGAAGTGAAATCTGATAGTATCAGCTGTTAAGGAAATAAGAGCTTGTCAAAAGGGTTGTGAAGGCTACTTGGTGTACGCAGTGTATGTGGAAAAAGAGAAGCCTAAGTTCTAGGTAACCCCTATAGTAAAAGAGTACCCTGAAGTGTTTCCAATAGAGTTACCGGGAAATATGCCGGATAGAAAAATAGAGTTCGAGATCAAGTTAGTACTCGGAGCGGCACCAGTTGCTAAGGCACCCTATAGAATGGCACCGGCTGAATTAAAAGAGTTGAAAGCTCAACTTAAGGATATGCTTGAAAGAAACATAATTCAGCCTACCGAGCTTTGAATAACCTCACCATCAAGAATAAGTATCCCTTGCCAAGGATTGGCGACTGCTTAATCGATTGCAAGGTAAGAGAGTGTTCATTAGATTGATCTTAGGTCGGGTTATCACCAGTTGAAGATCAATGTAGCAGATATACCGAAAACGGCTTTTAGTACGAGGTATGGACATTATGAGTTCCTAGTCCCTTTGGACTCACTAATGCTCTATCTACATTTTGGGATTTAATGCATCGTGTTTCACGCCATACTTGGACGAATTTGTGATAGTGTTCATAGATTACATCCTAGTTTACTTGAAGGATGAGAAAGAACATGAACAACACCTAAGGATAGTGTTGAACACACTTAGGGAGAACCAGGTGTATGCTAAGTTCTCGAAGTGTGACTTTTGGTTGGATCAAGTCGGTTTCTTGGGTCATGTCATTTCTGTAGATAGCATTCAAGTTGATCCGGTAAAGATCGAAGCAGTTGAGAAATAGTCTAGTCCGACTGCAGTTTCAGAGGTGAGAAGCTTTCTCGGTTTGGCTGGCTACTATAGGAAGTCTGTACAAGACTTCTCAAAGATAGCTACCCATCTCACCTGACTCATGCAAAAGAATGTGAAGTTTGTATGGATTATTGGGTGTGAAGATGCTTTCCAGACGTTGAAGAAGAAGATGACTACAAGCCCGGTTTTGGCAGTTCCGGAGGTCTTTGATAATTACAATGTCTATATTGATGCTTCGGGACATGGTTTAGGATGTGACTTGAAGCAAGGAGGAAAAGTAATCACTTATGCATCTAGACAGTTGAAAGTAAATGAAAATAATAATCCAACACATGACATAGAGTTGGAAGTGGTAGTGTTTGCCTTAAAGATTTGGAGGCACTACTTATATGGAGTTAAGGCTAGGATCTTCACAGATAACAAGAGCTTAAAGTATTTCTTCACTCAGGAGAATCTGAATATGAGACAAAAGAGATGGTTAGAATTCGTAAAATATTATGACTTGGACATTCAATACCATCCTGGTAAAGCCAATGTGGTTGCAGATGTCTTAAGAAGAAAACATGTGCTTGTAGTTTTAAGTATTAAAGATGTGGCAGAACGGTTAGTGTTCGCGGTTTTATGCAAAGCAAAAGATAACAAGTAATAAAATAAAACCGATGTCAACCCCAAGTGCGAAGGCTCGCAGCTATAGTGGTGAAACCGGATCGTATCCGCAGGGACTTGTACGAAAAAGAGTTTTTGCCTTCGATTTCTTTTATAAAGTTGATGATTATGATCTCGGATTTTCAATTAACAAACTAAGGTAGCAAACGTGAAAAGAAAGACGATACGTGAAAATTTGTTTAAAGAAAGATTAAAACAACTAGAACACACCGTTGATCCACCACCCCACCGAAAATAACAAGAAAGACACATATTCATTCGTAAGTTCTTGGATTATTATCTGCTAAAGAGGCATTTTCCCTTTCGGTTCATCGCCTTTTAATTAGTTCACCACTCTCGGTACAACTAAAGCATTTACGGATCAAAGATATGGATATAAATCCTAATCTAATAACATTCACCCTCAACTTACGTATGTTGGAAGAATATTATCATTCTCCTTCACGGTAATCTACGAATTTATCAACTATCGTATCTAAATTCGATTAGCATGCAACATAAGTATAGATCATACAAATTGCACATAAACAATTCAAACATGAAGGAAGAACAAGAAACTCACTAGAACAAATGAAAACGAAATCCTTGTTTATTCCGGTGATGGTGGCTTCACAACGGTGGTTCTAGCCTCGAGACCTTAGCCGCTCATCTTTAGATTACAATTGTAGCGTTAAGTCGTATTCCCGGAAATAACAACTCCTCTACAACAACGAGCCTCCCGTAATCTTTCCAAACATCATAACGGTGCTTATATTACAACATTACATCGTATTATTCCGGCAGAGTGCCGTTACGAGATTTATTTAACTAAAAACAACAAAAGAGACGATAGAGATCTATATAAGAGAGATATAAAGATAGGTGCAACTCCCAAGCTTGCAATGAGCTTCTATTTATAGACCATACCACAAGGCCGGCGCGTGCGGAGCACCACCGCACGTGCCGCTAAATAGTATATATTCTCTTGTTGTCGACCCACGTGCGATGTCGAGATATTTACGCAAGATCCGGCCTTCTCCGGCGCGCGTGCCGCCATGCAACATATCGATGTTCAGTAGAAACCTATCTCGAGCTGTAGACCTCAGTTGACATGATTTAATATTCGTTGGAAAGCTCTCTTGAAGATCTACAACTTTCATCAAGGACTTTTTCTCTGAAAATGCCTCTAAGTTAGGTCAAATGTCCGTTGAAGATGAGTTACGGTAGAAATACTAAGGGACAGTTGATCCGTTCGATCTCGCTTGCTTATGGCATAATCTTTTATCCCTTAAAAGATATGATTTAGGCTCCAAAACATGTCCTCTCTTGAGATCTCGATAAACGTATAATCCTTCAATAAGAGCAACAAAACACCAAACGTAAATCTGACACTAAAACCCTTATTTATATCGTTTTTATAACTTATGCATTTAATTATAACTAACTATGATTTTTATAAGTTTTCAATGCATTTATATGAAATTATACTAAAATATCATAAAAAATAATAATAAAAAGTCTTATAATATAATCATATTTTTGTCATACATCAACTACTCCCCACTTAGCTTTTGGTCGTCCCTCGAAAGCAAAATAAGCGATAATATATAAAAACTATAATAAAAATGATATACTTGGTAGATTAACTTTCAAGTTAGCAAAATATCATTTCAATATTATAAATATATTAAATATATCTTTCTTAGAATTAAACAAGATAAAAAGTGTATATAACATAGATAAATTATTTATCAAATATCATGATTATAAAATTTTACATAATTTACTTAGTAAATATAATAAAAATTAAAATTATTCTCTAATCTTAACTTGTATGAAATAATTGGAATCAAGGACTTAGTATAACGATCAGGATGTGGGTGTTTGATCAAAAGGAAAAATAAAGAATTATCAAAAGAAGAAGATAAGTCGTACGTACTTAACTTTCATCTCAAAAACCCCTTTTTTTTTTTTATCAAATTACAACCCAATATTATTTATTATTTTTTCAATCGTCGCGTCTCAAAAGTATAACACTCTCCCCAAACTTTAGAGGCAAATACCTCCTGAGATCACTCAAACCCATACTGTCCAAGGTAAACCACACTCCCCAATTGGGGCAGTATCCAAATGGACTCGAGGTGATTTGTTTTTTTTTTTTTTTTTTTTTTTTTTTTTTTTTTTTTATTTTTATTTATTTATTAAATTTTTTTTTCATAGAATACTAACATATCCGAACTCATTGCCAGAATCGACTATCTTGCAAGCGTCATGAGGTGAGGTCAAATATATTAGCACTGCCTAACTTTATTATGCCAAAAATCGTCATCCTTGGTCCGATTCCATATTCATACTTATTTGAAAGAAAATTATTCTAACATTTCATTATAAATATAAGCATATCTGTCTAATTTCAAATCAACAATACTCAATAATACTTATGTATAGTTACATATACTTAAAATCTTATAAAAATCTAAAATTGACATATATAATATAATCATAATACATCTAATCTATTTTACTTACTAAAACTTATTCTATCAAAATATATTAAATTTATTATATTAATTATATACTATCTTATTTCTACTTAGGAAAAATAAAACTAAGTGTTAAGCAATCAATATATTTATTTTAATTATAGCGTTAATTTTAATATTTTCTAAATTTTATAACTTACTCTACTCCCCACTTACGAATTGACATCGACCTCGATGAATAATGAGTGGAATATAATAGTTATAAAATGAAAATATGCACATAATCATATATATATATATATATATATATATATATATATATATATATATATATATAATAGTATAAACGTTTAAAAACAAGACAACATATAAAACCCTCCCCACACTTAAGTTACATGATGTCCTCAAAGATATGCGCGAGAATAAGAAAAACTTAGTTTGTTGTAATTCGAAGGTGGCAGTGCAGAAGTGGTCGCGAATCGATCCGAAATGTTTGATGAAAATGATGAGATCGTGGACCATCCACCGGTAAACTGATTTATCTAAAAGTTCACAGTCGCTATCGCAAATATCCTGCACACCATGGAAAACAAGACGTACCTCGGGGATAGGGGCACAAAAATGATAGACAAGGCAATATCATGGAACAAAGACAAAAATAATGAAATGAAGTGAGTCTTTTATACCCAGATCCTCAAGGGTTTTGTCTAAACGTTATAACAACCTAAGTCCAAGAAATGAAGCATTTGAATTTTATCTTTGTTTTACCTCGGGATTTTCGGATAACCACCTAATCGTTCCCTTTAAATGATATTCAAACATTCATAATGAGACTTAGTTGTGCTTAGTGTTAATCTTCCATACAGATTCTACATTTCATTAAGACTAGTCTTTATCCAAATTATTATTATTATTATTATTATTAACGGGCTGCCTCCCGGTAGCGCTTTTGGTTAACGTCGTTTGCTCGACAACCCAAAAATTTTCAACCCGGGTCAGGCCATTGAAGCCTCTCTCCGGACTCATTCTTGATTTCCTCGGGGTTAATAGTATGGATCCCACAAAAACAAAGTCTCGCCAATGTATTGGCCATATCAGTAAACTTCTGTATCCACTTTGTTCCTATGGTTCTTCTCTTTTTCTTTTTAGGTTTTAGTTCCACAAGCCGAGGTGTATCATCATAAATCACAACATCTTCAAAGAATTCACAGAGACGTAAATCATCGGGTGCCGAAAAATCGGAGCTAGCTTGACTAGGGATGTCGTTCAGATGGAAAACCACCGGTCGTTCCTTTTGTTGACCAATATAGTGTTTCAACCGATGACCATTCACTCTGAATAACTCGCCCTGTTTATTTTTCAATTCGATTTGCTCCACTAGGAAAACTCGAGAGATTTGAAAGGGCCGACTAACGGTCACGTAGCTTACCAGAAACAGATGTAACTGGTATTATATAATAAAAAACCCATTCGCCCGCTTTGAATTCTCTATTCTTGATTTTCTTGTCGTGAAGCAATTTAGTCCTCTCCTTCTCGATTCTCGAGCTCTCGTGAGGCCTGGAGTCTCGAACTCATCAAGCTCTGCAAGAATCGCAACAATCGCTTTTCTCTACATAATTGACTATCAAAATTCAAGAATTTAATAGCCCAGAACGCTTTGTGCTCAAGCTCGATTGGCAGGTGGCAGGCCTTGCCATAAACCATCTGAAACGGAGACGTGCCAATAGGAGTTTTGAAAGCTGTCCTGTAAGCCCAGAGCACATCATCCAGTTTCTGACTCCAGTCCGTCCTATGAGAATTCACCGTCTTCTCAAGAATGCTTTTCAAGCTTCGGTTACTTACTTCAACTTGTCCACTCGTATGAGGGTGATAGGGGGTAGCAGTTTTGTGTTTTACCCCATATCGTTCTAAAATCTTTTCTAATGGAGTATTGCAGAAGTGAGTTCCCTCGTCACTGATGAGAGCTCGTGGACAGCCAAACCGTGTAAAAATATTTTTCCTCAGGAAGTTCTTGACCACCTTGTGGTCGTTCCGTGGTGTTGCTATCGCTTCCACCCACTTTGACACGTAGTCGACGCAGACTAGAATGTACTTGTTCCCATACGAGGATGGGAATGGTCCCATGAAGTCAATACCCCATACGTCGAAAACCTCGCATTCTTGGATAGGGTGGAGAGGCATGTCCATTCGCCGAGAGAAAGTTTACGGTCTTGCTGGCACCGGTCACACCTTTTACAAAACTCTCTCAGATCCTTAAAAATTGTTGGCCAAGTAGAAGCGGACTGAAAAATCTTCGCAGCAGCCTTCCCTAGCTCCATAATGACCTCCCACAGTCCGCCATGGCATTGCTCCATAATGTCCTCTCTGCCGATCTCGTGGACACACCTACGGAGTAATCCATCCTTGCAGCGCTTGAAGAGAATTGGATCGTCCCACACATAATAGTTCAAATCCGAAAAGAATTTCTTCTTTGGTTTGATATGTCGTCGTGGTCCGGATATCTCGCGCTCAAGAAGTTTGCAAAGGTGCAAACCAAGGAGAACCTTTCCGAAGACGGGCGGGGAGTAACCTCGCACACATCAATAGTCATGAGTTGCTCGGTTGGAAAATCAATTCCAATCTCATCCGACTTACTTGAGGATCATCGGTCAACCGAGACATATGGTCAGTTACCACATTCTCGCTACCCTTCTTGTCCCGGATATGAACATCAAATTCTTGTAAAATTAAGATCCATCTCAACAAACGAGGCTTGGCATCAGCCTTGTTTAACAGATATTTCAATGCAGAATGGTCTGTCCAGACCGTAACTTCCGACCCAAGCAAGTAGCTTCTAAATTTATTCATGGCAAAAACTACTGCCAACAACTCCTTCTCAGTTGTTGCATAATTTACTTGTGCTTGGGTTTAAAGTGTGACTAAGCGTAGTAGATGGGTTTGAACCTCGCCAGTACTCTCTCGACCTAGCACTTGTGTCGATTGCATAATTAGAGGCATCACACATAAGCTCGAAGGAGCTTTCGGTCGGGTGCTATAAGAATTGGCGAGGTAACCAACTTGTCTTTTAATTCTTTAAACTCTTTCACACTCGGGGTGAAAACAAATTTCACATCTTCTCTTAAGAGAGTTGACAAAGGCTTGGCTATCTTAGAAAAGTCTTTTATGAACCGCCGATAAAAGCCGACATGACCCAGGAAACCTCTCACTTCTCTTACATTTTTGGGGTATGTCATTTTTCAATAACTTCTACCTTTGCTTTGTCGACCTCAATACCTTCTTTGGACACCTTGTGTCCTAGAACAATTCCCTCTTCCACCATCAGTGGCACTTTTCCCAATTTAAGACTAAGTCCTTCTCTATGCACCGACGTAACTTTATCAAGATTGTGTAAACAGTGGTCTAAACTGTCCCGAACACAGAGAAGTCATCCATAAAAATCTCCATCACCTTCTCCACTAAACCATCAAAGATAGCCAAAGATACATCTTTGAAATGTAGCCATGCGTTAGAGACCAAATGGCATCCTTCGGTGGCGAAGGTACCGGAGGGACAGTGAAGGTAGTCTTTTCTTGATCGATTAAATTCGATGGCTATTTGAAAGTATCCGAATAGCCATCCAAAAAACAATAAAATTGCTTGCCACTAAGCCTCTCAAGGAGCTGGTCAATGAATGGCAAAGGGAAGTGGTCTTTTAGAGTTACCTCATTTAGTCTTCTGTAGTCGATGCAAACTCTATACCCAGTAACTTGTCGTAAGGCAATCTCTTCCCCCTTTTCATTCTTTTCAAAAGTAATTCCTCCTTTCTTTGGCACCACCTGAGTGGGGCTCACCCATTCACTATCGGCTATTGGGTAAATGATACCCATGTCAAGCAATTTGATGATTTCCTTCTTAACAACCTCCTGCATATGAGGGTTTAGCCTTCTCTGAGGCTGTCGCACCTTCTTCGATCCCTCAACAGTCCTGATCTTATGCATACAGATATCAGGGCTTATTCCCTTGATATCTCCCACTTGCCAACCAAAGGCGAGGATATTATCTTGCAGCACTTTGATAAGCTTTTCTTCCTCCTTTGGTTCTAACTTAGATGAAATGATCAAAGGAAGCTTATCACCGTCCCTCAGAAAAATGTATTTCAAGTGTTGAGGCAAGGGTTTCAACACTAAATCGACGGTGGCTCCTCCACACTTGGTCTTAATTTATCTCCTTAAGCTCTAGATCTCCAAGCTTATTATAAGGGCTCAAGCATCATGGCCTCCCAGCCAGACAGGGGCCTCATCTCCTTTGCAAATCTTGGCATATCACCATGCCTCTTCCTAATTATCTTTCTTACCACCTCCGGTAGTCGAACTTTCCTTGTCAATCTCTTCTAAAAATTTTATCCATTCCTCATTAGTCCAAGTTGCGAGATAGTTTATTGAATTCTTCCTCATCCCAACTACCCATGAACACTTGTTTATCATACTCATCGGTGAAATCGTCCTCAATAGCTAAACAAGCATCACCGGATGCATGCTTCATCACGTTGCCCACATTGAACTTTATACTCTCATCCTCCAAATGTAGGGTTACTTCGCCACCGTGGGAATCTAGTAAGGCACGGGCATTGCAAGAAAAGGTCTTCCAAGGATCAAGGGGTTTTCTCATCCTCGGTCATGTCCATGATTACCCAATCACCGGGTATATGAAGTTTTTAACCTTGACCAACACATCTTCTATGATTCCCTTGCATACTTCACACTTCTATCCGCAAGTTGAAGAGAAATAGATCTAGGAGTAATAGATTGATCCAATCCAAGAGATTGGAAGATTGAAGTAGACATCGATTGATTGATGCTCCCGAATCGCACAAAACATTGTGGAAGTCCACTGTTCCCCAATAGTACACGAAATCGTAAATCTTCCAGGGTCCGGACACTTCACAGAAGTTTAGTCTGGACGATTGCGGAACATTCTCCATTCAACACTATGTGTTCGAGCTCTTGAAGCTTCTTTTTCAAACTTATCTGCGTCCTTTATAAACTTTGTATACTTTGGCATCCCTACCAAAAGATCACTAATGGAATGTTTGCCTCAAGTGTTCTTGAGCAAGTCGATAACCTTCTTATACTCTTTATCGATTTATTAACGATAAACTTGTTTTTGCTAGGTGGATAAGGAGATCAACAAAGTCTTCCTCAGTGAAGTTCTTCTTTGTTTGTCTTATGAATGATTGCTTTGTCTTCCCTATCCTTCCACCTCACATGCTTCCCGAACTTAACTTAGAATCGACTTCTTCTCAAAGATTCTTCTCTTTATCATCAGTATTCTCAACTTCCACACTTCTCTCAGAATTTACTTTTTCACTTGGCTCAACAGTAGTCCCAACATCTTTCTGAGGAGAACAAAGATCTTCCCCTCCTGCGTCTCTGCTCGCAGGAGGGGCTATTCGTTTCCCTGGTTGGCCTGACTGCCAACCACTTTCCCACTCCTCAGATTTATGGCATTCAACTCATCCTGACCATAGTCCCATGGTGCAGCTAGATCGGTGCAAGTATTTTGGTCATTCTGGACCAAGTTGACCCCTCGGGGGTTCTTCTCAGTAAAACTTGGCGGGAGCTGACCCTGAGGTCGACTTGCTTGCTGCCCTGAAATCTGTCCCATTTGCACCTCTAAATTCCTCACTGTACTGGTCAGAGTACTTAAAGCATTTGCCAATTGAGTGTTGGCCGTGATTTGCTCACTCAACTTTTGTTCTAAGATCTGAAATGATTGATTTTGATTTTGCGGTGGATTGGTGTTCCATGCTGGTCGATAGTTGGATTGAAAATTGCTTTGATTAGGCCTAGGGGCCTGAAAATGATGGGGGTTCGCTGCCCCGGAAGGATCACTCCATCGGAAACCAGGGTGGTTCCGGTTGTAATTGAACCCTTGAGTGTTTTGATTCTGACCCGAAGGTCGATAATTTATAGAATTGAATGCATTCACCTCCTCTGAATGCAACAATAGATGACACTGATGGAATGTGTGCCCAATGGTATCGCAATTTTGGCAAACAACATTGTTTTGAACAGCTTTGACCTGAGAGATTGGGTCAAGCTGGCACTGATTACTGCGATGGCCTTGGCCATGGCAGTTGTCACACACAAGACTTGGAACATTCATTGCCGCCACTTGCTTCTGTAGTGCGGCCAACTGAGCTTTTAGAAACGTGGTCTCATCTACCTCATACTTCCCTGCAGTCGAGCTTTTCTGATTGGATGCACCTGCATAGGTAGGGGCATAATTATACTTTGCAATATCTTCAAACAACGTCCATCCTCATCGGTGTCTTTCTCGGAAATGCACCTCCAGTGAACTATTCACCATTCCTTTAGTCAATTCACCAAACCATCTTTGAAAGTGTTGACCAATCTTTGTTTATCCAAATTTATGGTGGGGCACTTTCTCAAGAGAGTCTTAAATCGTTTCCACGCATCGTAAAAAGATTCCTTCTCGGATTGCACAAAAGTGAATATCTGATTCAGAAGATGAGCCGTCTTTGCAGGTGGAAAGTACTGGCTCAGAAATTCTTTCTCCAAATCCTCCCACGAAGTAATGGATTCGACTGGTAAGGATTTATACCATTCTTTCGCTTCTCCCTTCAGTGAGAAGGGAAAAAGTTTCATCTTCAGGGCGTCCTCAGTGACCCCTTTGATTAAAATAGTCCCGCACAATTCTAGAAATGAGTGAATGTGATCGTGCGGGTCCTCAGTGGAAAATCCATGAAATGTGGAACCTCTTACCAAATTGATTAAAGAAGTTTTGAGTTCGAATTATCACCGTGATTTCAGGAATCACGACCGCAGGATTAACTTTCACAGTAGATGGCATGGCAAAGTCTGCCAATGTCCGTTGATCTGCCATTTCTTCAACCTCGGCTCCTACTTGAGCTTCTACCTCAACGTATCCTTCGTGGATTGTTTCCTTCCGTGGTTCCTCGTCGCTTGGTCCGGTGAGCCGGGCCGGACGTCGGTTTGGTCGAATGATGGTTCGCTCTAGCTCCGGGTTATACAAAAGAGGTCCCCCGTGAGTTCGAGTTTTCATAAACCACGTTCGAACACCAACACCTTAACCACGAGGTTTCGATTTAATTCCTTATGCTTCCGCAGAGTGGGATTCACGAGAATCCATCACCCAACCTCGACGATTAACCAAGGAACACGGGTTTTTTTTTTTTTTTTTTTTTAGACTTAATAAATAAAAACTAAACTAAAACAAGCTCAAAGCAGTCCGAGCAGCGTAGATAAAATAGAAAACGAATGTAAAATTGAAAACGAAAACTTTCCGTGCCAAGTCCCGGCAACGGCGCCAAAAACTTGTTCGCGGTTTTATGCAAAGCAAAAGATAACAAGTAATAAAATAAAACCGATGTCAACCCCAAGTGCGAAGGCTCGCGACTATAGTGGTGAAACCGGATCGTATCCGAGGACTTGTAATGAAAAGAGTTTTTGCCTTCGATTTCTTTTATAAAGTTGATGATTATGATCTCGGATTTTCAATTAACAAACTAAGGTAGCAAACGTGAAAAGAAAGACGATACGTGAAAATTTGTTTAAAGAAAGATTAAAACAACTAGAACACACCGTTGATCCACCACCCCACCGAAAATAACAAGAAAGACACATATTCATTCGTAAGTTCTTGGATTATTATTCGCTAAAGAGGCATTTTCCTTTCGGTTCATCGCCTTTTAATTAGTTCACCACTCTCGGTACAACTAAAGCATTTACGGATCAAAGATATGGATATAAATCCTAATCTAATAACATTCACCCTCAACTTACGTATGTTGGAAGAATATTATCATTCTCCTTCACGGTAATCTACGAATTTATCAACTATCGTATCTAAATTCGATTAGCATGCAACATAAGTATAGATCATACAAATTGCACATAAACAATTCAAACATGAAGGAAGAACAAGAAACTCACTAGAACAAATGAAAACGAAATCCTTGTTTATTCCGGTGATGGTGGCTTCACAACGGTGGTTCTAGCCTCGAGACCTTAGCCGCTCATCTTTAGATTACAATTGTAGCGTTAGAGTCGTATTCCCCGGAAATAACAACTCCTCTACAACAACGAGCCTCCCGTAATCTTTCCAAACATCATAACGGTGCTTATATTACAACATTACATCATTATTATTCCGGCAGAGTGCCGTTTACTGACATTTATTTAACTAAAAAACAACAAAAGAGACGATAGAGATCTATATAAGAGAGATATAAAGATAGGTGCAACTCCCAAGCTTGCAATGAGCTTCTATTTATAGACCATACCACAAGGCCGGCGCGTGCGAGCACCACCGCACGCGTGCGGCTAAATAGTATATATTCTCTTGTTGTCGGACCCACGTGCGATGTCGAGAGATTTTTACGCAAGATCCGGCCTTCTCCGCGCGTGCGCCATGCAACATATCGGATGTTCGTAGAAACCTATCTCGAGCTGTAGACCTCAGTTGACATGATTTAATATTCGTTGGAAAGCTCTCTTGAAGATCTACAACTTTCATCAAGGACTTTTTCTCTGAAAATGCCTCTAAGTTAGGTCAAATGTCCGTTGAAGATGAGTTACGGTAGAAATACTAAGGACAGTTGATCCGTTCGATCTCGTTTGCTTATGGCATAATCTTTTATCCCTTAAAAGATATGATTTAGGCTCCAAAACATGTCCTCTCTTGAGATCTCGATAAACGTATAATCCTTCAATAAGAGCAACAAAACACCAAACGTAAATCTGACACTAAAACCCTTATTTATATCGTTTTTATAACTTATGCATTTAATTATAACTAACTATGATTTTTATAAGTTTTCAATGCATTTATATGAAATTATACTAAAATATCATAAAAAATAATAATAAAAAGTCTTATAATATAATCATATTTTTGTCATACATCAGTTAGATGGGATGAAAATCTAGGGTTTGATCATATTGAAGATCGACAGTTTGCGGCACCATTGTTAGCCAGGTCCGAGCTGATGAATGATATTCGGGAAAAGCAAGATGAAGATCCAGTTTTGGTTGGTCTGAAGCGGGTTGCAAGAGAAAGCCTATAGTGGATCATTTGTGTGTGCCTAATGTCGGTGATTTATGATAAAGAGTTATGGAAGAGGCACATATGATTTCTTTTGCGGTTCATTCAAAAGCTAGTAAAATGTACACCCGGAGCGGCACCGGTTGCTAAGGCACCCTATAGAATGGCATAGGCTGAATTGAAAGAGTTGAAAGCTCAACTTAAAGATATTCTTGATAAAAACCTAATTCAGCCTAGTACCTCACCATGGGGAGCCCCTGTTTTGTATGTCAAGAAGAAAGAAGGTAGCATGAGAATGAGTATAAACTACCAAGATTTGAATAAACTTACCATCAAGAATAAGTATCCTTTGCCAAGGATTGACGACTTGTTTAATCAGTTGCAACGTAAGAGAGTGTTCTCTAAGATTGATCTTAGGTTGGGTTATCACCAGTTGAAGATCAAGGTAGCAGATTTACCGAGTTCCTAGTTATGCCGTTTGGACTCACTAATTCTCCATCTGCATTTATGGACTTAATGCAATGTGTTTTCATGTCATACTTGGACAAATTTGTGAAATTTTTCATAGATGAAATCCTAGTTTACTCGAAGGATGAGAAAGAACATGAAGAACACCTAAGGATAGCGTTGAACACACTAAGGGAGAACCAATTGTGTGCTAAGTTCTCGAAGTGTGACTTTTGGATGGATCAAGTCAGTTTCTTGGGTTATGTTATTTCTGGAGATGGCATTCAAGTTGATCCGGTGAAGATCGAAGCAGTTGAGAAATTTTCTTGACCCACTACAGTTTCAGAGGTGAGAAGTTTATAGTTTTGTTGATTTTGAGTTAACCTCTTTCTTCTAGCGTTTGAGGTCCTTCTGGAGGGTTGATGATGGGTGCTGTTGTGCAGACATGATTCATGGATTTTTTCCTACTTCTTCTAAACACTGTAATCTGAACGGAGGATGAGGAGATATACTAAAAAAAACTTCTGTCAAACCATTTCCCAGGCCACGTCTCTATCAACAACGCCCCACGATTAATGACAATCGATTTGTTTGCTTTTTTTGTGATCGTTTTCTGTTTATGTTGTCCGTAACAGTTGGAAGTCATGGGGATTCAAACTCGGAATGGAAAGGATGTGTATTGAAACTCTAAAACGAATACTACAACGTTCATTTATGTTACTTTAACGTTCATTTATGTTTTCAGAGTTGATTTAAGATATATGTTAGTGTAGTATTCGTTTCAGATTTATGTTACTATAACGTTCTCCGTGCATCATACGGGTTTCTTACTAGTATATATATATATATATACTAGGAAAAGAAAATTATGGTTTTAATTATTAAGGAATAATTATGGAAAAGAAATATAGGTTATTATTTTTGGGAATGGTTATTTAAGGAAGATAATCATCCCATTAAGCTTATAAGCTACCAATAATCAGAATATTCTCATCCTATGTTCTTGAGAGGCGTGTGAGGCAATAGAAAAAAAAAGGCTGAGAGTTTTCTTCTAGTTCCTAAGTCAAATCTTAACGGTATTCAGATTAGAGTAGAGAAGTGGAATCGTCGTAAAGAGGGAATCGTATCAACACCGGAAAGTTGGGACATTGACAAGGTATGATTTTCGAGCCCTAGTTGTGTTCTTGACTGAGTTTGATGGATTCAAACTCTTGAATTCATAGTTTTATATGTTTAGAAGCGTGTGATCGAATCTAATCTGATTTTGGATTGATCATATAGGTTTCCTGCAGAGAGGATCATGTTGCTGCAGTTTTTCATAGCTATTTTGTTGGATTATCTTGCTTAAAAGGTACGAGGCTCTTACTACGCATTAATTATGGTTTAGAAAGGATAGATCGTGTTTTTGATGTGTTTTTGTATCAAAGTTTGTGCTTATATGTTGTGTAAGGTTTAAGGTTTGCTTTGGATCATTAAAGTTATGTTTTACTTATGTTTTTTCTGATAAAAATTGTGTAGAGCAAGTTTGAGATCGAGTACAGATCGTAAAGAGTAGAAAGAATCATGTTTAGGATTTTTAGCGTGCAATGCGCATGCACTGGGCATCAATGCGCACGCATTGATGGGGTAGAAAGTCGGTTTTTGTTACAAGATGGTCAATCCGCACGCACATGCTAGAATGCGCATGCATTGAGGGTCAGAAATTAAGAAAAGTGATACAATGCTGGTTGTGCACAGACACCAAGGGGTAATGCGCATGTATTTCTTAGACAGAAGCATCCTGGATGTTTCTGGATGCTTGTTTAGGGTGATTTTACATGATTTATAACGTTATATTTTATAACGATTTCCTCCATATTCGTATAATTTGCATAGAAATTAAGGGTTTAATCGAATTATTGAGCAAATGAGTTTTAAAAGTGTTTAAGTGCAAATTTGTGTTGTTTATGTGGTTTCATTGATAAAAATCTTTGAATATGAGATGGTACATTTTGCACGATGTTATCATAAATGTAGGTACGCTTGCATGTTAAATCAGGAGCTTAAACGAAGATCGGATGAAGATTAAGAAGAAAGCTCGATTCGAATAAAGAAAGCTTGATTTGATTCGGCCCAAACTTGGTGACCAAGGTTTTCAAAATATCACATGTAACAATATGTTTTGAGGTCTAAAAGATGGATTTTGAAGAAGATGCCACGAGTTTACGAGTTAAACGAATCAATTTTGTCCAACGCACTTCTACCGTAACCTGTTTTTCGATGGAAATTTGACCCGACTTAGAGGCATTTTCAGGGGAAGAGTTCTTGACGAAAGGTGTAGATACTAAAATCAGCTTTCCAACTCATTTTGAATCACGTCAATCGGAGGTCTACAACTCAAGTTATGATTTTTTTACCGAACTACTGGAATTACGGACGAACCGGAGATAATTTTAGCTCACATGGTTGCATGTTACTCCATTTGAAGACTAATGATGGCAATGATTCCTCCCCAACAAACTCCACATGCTTGTAACTAACTCTTGTATCACTCATCCCCTTCACATGCTAAGTAATCATCACCTCCCACATGCCTCCTAACAAACTTAGGATATTCTAAGCATATTCCCTTGATGCTTAGGCTATAAAACCCCCCCACCTTCACTTGTAATAGGCGCCTCTCCTTGGTCACCCTTGGCCAAGCTTTTACTTTTCCAGTCTTTTATGTAAATACTCTGTAGGCGTTATGCCGAGAATAAATTAGAATAGTAGTCTTGTTGTAATCTCGAGCTACGCCCCGATTCTCAAATCATAATCGAGGATGATTGGCTAAGGACTCAGTGCTAGAACCACCATTGTGAAGCTACCATCACCGAATAAACAAGGATTTCGTTTTCATTTGTTCTAGTAAGCTTTCTTGTTCTTCCTTCATGTTTACTTTGTCTATGTGCAATGTGTATGAACTATATGTGTGTTGCATGCTAATCAATTTAGATACGAAAGTTGATGAATTCGTAGATTACCGTGAAGGAGAGTGATGATATTCTTCCAACATACGTAAGTTGAGGAGAGAATATTGTTAGATTAGGATTTTATATCCATATCTTTGATCCGTAAATGCTTTAGTTGTACCGAGAATGGTGAACTAATTAAAAGGCGATGAACCGAAAGGAAAATGCCTCTTTAGCGAATAATAATCCAAGACTTACGAATGAATGTGTGTCTTTCTTGTTAATTTCGGTGGGGTGGTGGATCAACGGTGTGTTCTAGTTGTTTTAATCTTTCTCTAAACAAATTTTCACGTTTCGTCTTTCTTTTCACTTTTGCAACCTTTATTTATTTCTAGTTTTCAAGATCACAATCATCACTAAAAAGAAATCGAAACGAAAAGTTATTTTCATACAAGTCCCTGCGGATACGACCCGGTTTCACCACTAGCTGCAAGATTTTGCACTTGGGGCTGACGTCGGTTTTTAAATAAATTTTAGAACCTGTTTTTAACCGCGAACAAGTTTTATAGGTAGTAGAGCCTGAAGACTTTTCGACGTAACAAGTTTTTGGCGCCGTTGCCGGGGACTTTGGCACGGAAAGTTTTCGTTTTCGGTTTTGTTGTCAACTAAGTTATCTGTTTTCGTTTTCATTAAAAAATAAAAAATAAATAAAAATTAAAAAAAATTAAAAAAAAAATCTCGGTAATTACCGAGAGAGAGAAAATTTTTTTATTTTTTTTTTTTCTGTTTTACGCTCGTATTAGTTTTATAGTATTCTGCTTCACATACTGCTCGCACTCGGACTGTTTCGAGCCTGTTTTAGTATAGTTTTTTTAATTCTAAAAAAATTAAAAAAAAATTTCGGTAAATACCGAGTGGATTCGGTAATTACCGAGAGAAAAAAAAATGAGAGAAAAGAACCAAGGAACACGTTTCAATCATTGAGGTTGGGTGATGGATTTTCGGTGAATCCCACTCTGGAAGCATAAGGATACAATCCCGAAACCTCGTGATTTAGGTGTTGGTTTCAAACGTAGTTTATGCAAACTCGAACTCACGGGGACCACTTTTGTATAATCCGGAGATAGAGCGAACCATCGCTCACCAAACAGACGTTGGGCTCGGATCACTGACCGATAGACGAGGAACCACGGAAGGAAACAATACGGAAGGATACGTTGAGGGAGAAGCTCAAGGAGGAGCCCAGGTTGAGGAAATGGCAGATCAACGGACATTGGCAGACTTTGCCATGCCATCAATTGTGAAAGTTAATCCTGCGGTCGTAATTCCTGAAATCACGGCTGAGAATTTCAAACTCAAAACTTCTTTAATCAATCTGGTGAGAGGTTCCACATTCCATGGATTTTCCACTGAGGACCCGCGTGATCACATTCACTCATTTCTAGAATCGTGCGGGACTATTTTAATCAAAGGGGTCACTGAGGACGCCACAAAAATGAAACTCTTTCCTTTCTCACTTTGAAGGAGAAGCAAAAGAATGGTATAAATCTTTACCAATCGAATCCATTACTTCGTGGGAGGAGTTGGAGAAAGAATTCTTGAGCCAAGATTTCTTCCACACCGCAAAGACGGCTCATCTTCTGAATCAGATATTCACTTTTGTGCAATCCGAGAAGGAATCTTTCTACGATGCGTGGAAACGATTTAAGGCTCTCTTGAGAAAGTGCCCCAACCATGGGCTGGACAAACAAAGATTGATCAACACTTTCTACAGTGGTTTGACTGAATTGACTAAGGGAATGGTGAATAGTTCTGCGGGAGGTGCATTTCTGAGAAAGACACCTAATGAGGATGGATGTTGTTTGAAGATATTGCAAAGTATAATTATGCCCCTACCTATGCAAAGGTCCAATCGTAAAAGCTCGATCACAGGGAAGTATGAGGTAGATGAGACCACGTCTCTAAAAGCTCAGTTGGCCGCACTACAGAAGCAAGTGACGGCAATGAATGTTCAAAGTCTTGTGTGTGACAACTGCCATGGCCAAGGCCATCGTAGTAATCAATGCCAGCTTGACCCGATCTCACAGGTCAAAGTCGTTCAAAACAATGTTGTTTGCCAAAATTGCGATACCACGGGCACACATTCCATCGAGTGTCATCTATTGTTGCATTCGAAGAGGTGAATGCATTTATTTCTCAAAATTATCGACCTTCGGGTCAGAATCAAAACACTCAAGGGTTCAATTACAACCGGAACCACCCTGGTTTCCGATGGAGTGACCCTTCCGGGGCAACAAACCCCATCCTGCTTGAGGCCCTAGGTCTAATCAAAGCAATTTTCAATCCAACTATCGACCAGCATGGAACACCAATCCACCGCAAAATCAAAATCAATCATTTCAGATCTTAGAACAAAAGTTGAGTGAGCAAATCACGGCCAACACTCAATTGGAAAATGCTTTAAGTACTCTGGCCAGTACAGTGAGAAATTTGGAGGTGCAAATGGGACAACTTTAGGGCAACAAGCAAGTCGACCGTGGGTCACCGCCGAGTTTTACTGAGAAGAACCCCCGAGGGGTTAATCTGGTCCAAAATGACCAGAATACTTGCACCGATCTGTCTGCACCATGGAACTATGGTCAAGATGAGCTGAATGCTATAAATCTGAGGAGTGGGAAAGCGGTTGGCAGTCAGGCCAACTAGGGAAACGAGTAGCCCCTCCTGCGAGCAGAGACGCAGGAGGGGAAGATCTTTGTTCTCCTCAGAAGGATGTTGGGACTACTATTGATCCAAGTGAAAGAGAAAATTCTGAAGAAAAGGTGAAAGTTGAGAATTCTGATGATGAAGAGAATACTGCTGAGAAGAAGTCAGAATCTAAGTTGAGTTCTGGGAAGCATGTGAGGTGGAAGGATAGGGAAGACAAAGCAATCAATGATAAGACGGCAAAGAAGCACTTTCTTGAGGAAGACTTTGCCGATCTCCTTACCCACCTAACAAGAACAAGTTTGTCATTAACGAATGATAAAGACTATAAGAAGGTTATCGACTTGCTCAAGAATCTTTGGCAAACATTCCATTAGTTGATCTTTTGGTAGGAATGCCAAAGTATACAAAGTTTATAAAGGACGCGATAAGTTCGAAAAGAAGCTTCAAGAGCTCGAGCACATAGTGTTGAATGGAGAATGTTCCGCAATCGGCCGGACTAAACTTCCGGTGAAGTGTCCGACCCTGTAGATTTACGATTTCATGTACTATCGGGAGCAGGATTTCCAATGTTCTATGCGATTCTGGAGCATCAATCAATCTGATGTCTACGTCGATCTTCCAATCTCTTGGATTGGATCAATCTATTACACCTAGACCTATTTCTCTTCAACTTGCAGATAGAAGTGTGAAATATGCAAGGGCAATTGTAGAAGATGTGTTGGTCAAGGTTAAGAACTGCATATACCCAGCTGATTGGGTAATCATGGATATGACCAATGATGAGAAAACCCCTGATCCTTGGAAGACCTTTTCTTGCAATCGCCCGTGCCTTACTAGATTCCTACGAGGTGGCGAAGTAACCCTACATTTGGAGGATGAGAGCATAAAGTTCAATGTGGGCAATGCAGTGAAGCACCCGTCCAGTGACACATGTTTAGCTATTGAGGACGATTTCACTGATGAGTATGATAAACAAGTGTTCATGGGTAGTTGGGATGAGGAAGAATTCAATAAACTATCTGCAACTTGGACTAATGAGGAGTGGATAAAATTTTTAGAAGAGATTGACAAGGAAAGTTCTGATTACCACGAAGTGGTAGGAAAGATAATGAGGAAGATGCATGGTGATATGCCCAGATTTGCAAAGGGAGATGGTACCCCTGTCTGCTGGGAGGCCATGATGCTTCAGAGCCCTTATGATAAGCTTGGAGATCTAGAGCTTAAGGGAGATAAATTGAGACCAAGTGTGGAGGAGCCACCGTCAGATTTAGTGTTGAAACCCTTGCCTCAACACTTGAAATACATTTTTCTGAGGGACGGTGATAAGCTCCCTTTGATCATTTCATCTATGTTAGAACCGAAGGAGGAAGAAAAGCTTATCAAAGTGCTGCAAGATAATATCCTCGCCTTTGGTTGGCAAGTGGGAGATATCAAGGGGATAAGCCTGATATCTGTATGCACAAGATCGGGGATCATTGAAGGATCGAAGAAGGTGCGACACCTCGGAGAAGGCTAAACCCTCACATGCGAGGAAATCGTTAAGAAGGAAATCATCAAATTGCTTGACATGGGTATCATCTACCCAATAGCCGATAGTGAATGGGTGAGCCCCACTCAGGTGGTGGCAAAGAAAGGAGGGATTACTATTGAAAAGAATGAAAAGGAGGAAGAGATTGCCTTACGACAAGTCACTGGTTATAGAATTTGCATCGACTACAGAAGACTAAATGAGGTAACTTTAAAAGACCACTTTCCCTTGCCATTCATTGACCAACTCCTTGAGAGGCTTAGTGGCAAGCAATTTTATTGTTTTTTGGATGGCTATTCTGGATACTTTCAGATAGCTATCGACCCTACTGATCAAGAAAAGACTACCTTCACCTGCCCCTCTGGTACCTTCGCTTACCGAAGGATGCCATTTGGTCTTCGTAACGCACCGGCTACATTTCAAAGATGTATGCTGGCTATCTTCAATGGTTTAGTGGAGAAGGTGATGGAGATTTTTATGGATGACTTCTCTGTGTTCGGGGACAGTTTCGACCACTGTTTACACAATCTTGATAAAGTTCTGTCCCGGTGCATAGAGAAGGACTTAGTCTTAAATTGGGAGAAGTGCCACCTAATGGTGGAAGAAGGAATTGTTCTTGGACACAAGGTGTCCAAGGAAGGTATAGAGGTTGACAAAGCGAAGGTAAAAGCTATTTAAAAAATGACATACCCCAAAACTGTAAGAGAAGTAAGAGGATTCTTGGGTCATGTCGGATTCTATAGGCGGTTCATTAAAGACTTTTCTAAGATAGCCAAGCCTTTGTCAACTCTCTTAAGAGAGGATGTGAAATTTGTTTTCGCTTCGAGTGAGTGTGAAAGAGCTTTTAAAGAATTAAAAGACAAGTTGATTACCTCGCCAATTCTTATAGCACCCGACCGAAAGCTCCTTCGAGCTTATGTGTGATGCTTCTAATTATGCAATCGGAGCGAAGGCTAGGTCGAGAGAGTGGACGGCAAAGTTGCAACCTATCTACTACGCTAGTCACACTTTAAACTCAAAGACACAGTAAATTATGCAACAACCGAGAAGGAGTTGTTGGCGTGAGTTTTGGACATGGATAAATTTAGAAGCTATTTTCTTGGGTGGAGGTTACGGTTTGGACGGAGACCATTCTCGCATTAAAGTATCTCGTTGAGCAAGGCGATGCCAAGCCTCGCTTGTTGAGATGGATCTTGATTTTACAAGAGTTTGATGTTCATATCCGGGACAAGAAGGGTAGCGAGAATGTGGTAGCTGATCACATGTCTCGGCTGACCGATGATCCTCAGGTAGAGTCAGATGAGATTGGAATTGATTTTCCAACTGAGCAACTCATGACCATTGATGTGTGCGAGGTTGCTCCGCCGTCGGGGAAAAGGTTCTCCTTGGTTTGCACCCTTTGCAAACTTCTTGAGCGGCAGATATCTGGACCCTGACCTGACATATCAGCAAAAGAAGAAATTCTTTTCGGATTTGAACTATTATGTGTGGGACGACCCTATTCTCTTCAAGCGTTGTAAGGATGGATTACTCGGTAGGTGTATCCCTGAGTTCGAGCAGAGGGACATTATGGAGCAATGCCATGACGGACTGTGGGAGGTCACTATGGAGCCGGAAGATCTGCTGCGAAGATTTTTTAGTCCGGTTTCTACTGGCCGACAATTTTTAAGGATACAAAGATTTTTGTAAAAGGGTGTGACCGGTGCCAGCGCACCGGTAAACTTTCTCGGCGAATGGACATGCCCCTCCACCCCATTCAAGAATGCGAGGTTTTCGACGTATGGGGTATTGACTTCATGGGACCGTTTCCGTCCTCGTATGGGAACAAGTACATTCGTCTCATCGACTACGTGTCAAAATGGGTAGAGGCAATAGCAACATCATGCGAACGACCACAAGGTGGTCAAGAAATTTCTTAGGAAAAATATTTTTACACGCTTTGGCTGTCCACGAGCTCTCATCGGTGAGGAACTCACTTCGCAATACTCCATTAGAAAAGATTTTAGAACGATATGGGGTTAAACACAAATCACTACTACCCTTATCACCCTCGCAGACAGTGGACAAGTTGAAGTAAGTAACCAAGCCTGAAAAGCATTCTTGAGAAGACGGTGAACTCTCATAGGACGGATCGAGTCAAAAACTAGATGATGTACTGGGGCCTACAGGATGACTTTCAAAACTCCTATTGGCACGCCTCCGTTTGAGATGGTTTATGGTAAGGCACGCCACACCGCCAATCGAGCTTGAGCACGAGCATTCGGGCTATTAAATTCTTGAATTTCGATACCCGCTTATGCAAAGAAAAGCGATTGTTGCGATTGCGGGGAGCTTGATGAGTTCGAGACTCCAGGCCTACGAGCTCAAGAATCAATAAGGAGAGGACTAAGCTTCTTCACGACAAGAAAATCAAGCATAGAGAATTCAAAGCGGGCGAATGGGTTTTACTATATAATACCAGGTTACATCATTTTCCTGGTAAGCTACGCACCCGTTGGTCTGGCCCTTTTCAAATCTCTCAGGTTTTCCCTAGTGGAGCAGTCGAATTGAAAAATAAGCAGGGTGAGTTGTTCAGAGTAAATGGTCATCGTTTGAAACACTATATTGGTCAACAAAAGGAACGATCGGTGGTTTTCCATCTAAAAGACGTCCCTAGTCAAGATAGCTCCGATTCTTCGGCACCTGATGATTTACGTCTCTGTGACTTCTTTGATGATGTTGTGATTACTGATGATACACCTCGGCTTGTAGAACTGAAATCTAAAAAGAAGAAGAGAAGAAACATAGGAACTAAGTGGATACAGAAGTTTACTAATATGACCAATACATTGGCGAGACTTTGTTTTTGTGGGATCCATACTATTGACCCCAAGGAAATCAAGAATGATTCCGGAAAGAGGCCTCACTGGCCTGACCCGGGTTGAAAATTTTTGGGTTGTCGAGCAAACGACATTAACCAAAAGCGCTACCGGGAGGCAACCCATTTAAAAAAAAAAAACAAAACAAAAACTCTACATTTTGGATGATACTTTACTCATACTTTGGATAATAGTTTTCTAATACTTCGGATTGATTTTATTTTGTTTCGCCAAGTCTCAGGATGAATGTTTGAATGTCATTAAAGAGGGAACGATTAGGTGGTTATCCGAAAATCCCGAGATACAGCAAAGATAAAATTCAAATACATCATTTCTTAGATTTAGGTTGTTAGAAAAATTTGAAATAACCCTTGAGGATCTGGGTATTAAAGACTCATAGTTAATACTTTGTCACATATTTCATATCATGATCTAGTCTGTTTTAAATTTTCAAATAATGTGTGACATGTATTAGTTCAACTACTATGAAACTAAGGGAATAGGAAATTCAAAGCTAACCCGAGTTGACATTTTATTGTCTAGTCGAGCTCCCGACTATAATTAAGCCCTACTAGGACGGTAACCTAGTTATATTTTCTTTTTTGTGTGTAGTTTATTTCTGTTTTGTTTCTCTAGTTGTTGCTAATGTTTAGATGATATTGCCTTGTCTATCATCTTTTGTGCCCCTATCCCCGAGGTACGTCTTGTTTTTCCATGGTGTGCGGGATATTTGCGATAGCGATTGTGAGCTTTTAGATAAATCGCCATACGGTGGATGGTCCACAGTCTATTGCTTTCATCAAGCATTTCTGGATCTGATTCGCGACCACTTCCAGAATTGCCACCTTCGAATTACAACCAGCTAAGTATTTCTTATTTTGCACATGCTGAGGACATCATGTAACTTAAGTGTGGGGGAGGGTTATATATGTTGTCTTGGTTTTAAACGTTTATACTATTTATATATATATATGATTATGTGCATATTTTCATTTTATAAC
This sequence comes from Gentiana macrophylla, assembly GCA_026214975.1. NCBI lineage: Eukaryota > Viridiplantae > Streptophyta > Magnoliopsida > Gentianales > Gentianaceae > Gentiana > Gentiana macrophylla. Next base: position 36,631 of record JAOBSW010000172.1, on the reverse strand, counting down.
TACTATATTCCACTCATTATTCATCGAGGTCGATGTCAATTCGTAAGTGGGGAGTAGAGTAAGTTATAAAATTTTGAAAATATTAAAAATTAACGCTATAATTAAAATAAGTATATTGATTGCTTAACACTTAGTTTTATTTTTCCTAAAGTAGAAATAAAATAGTATATAATTAATATAATAAATTTAATATATTTTGATAGAATAAGTTTTAGTTAAGTAAAATAGATTAGATGTATTATGATTATTTATGTCAGTTTTAGATTTTTATAAGATCTTAAGTATATGTAACTATACATAAATATTATTGAGTATTGTTGATTTGATATTAGACAGATATGCTTATATTTATAATGAAATGTTAGAATAATTTTCTTTTCGAAATAAGTATGAATATGGAATCGCACTCAAGGATGACGATTTTTGGCAAAATAAAGTTAGATAGGTGCTAATATATTTGACCTCACCTCATGACACTTGCAAAATAGTCGATTCTCGGCAATGCGTTCGGATATGTTAGTATTCTATGAAAAAAAAACAAATCACCTCGAGTCCATTTGGATACCGCCCCAATTGGGGAGTGTGGTTTACCTTAGACAGATATGGGTTTGAGTGATCTCAGGTGTGCCGCCTCAAAGTTTGGGAGAGTGTTATACTTTTGGGACGCGACGATTAAAAAAAAAAATTAATATTATTGGTTGTAGTTTGATAAAAAAGTTTTTGAGATGAAAGTTAAATACGCATTTACCCTATCTTCTTCTTTTGATAATTCTTTATTTTTCCTTTTGATCAAACACCCGTATCCTCGATCGTTATACTAAGTCCTTGATTCCAATTATTTCATACGAGTTAAGATTAGAGAATAATTTTAATTTTTATTATATTTACTAAGTAAATTGTGTAGAATTTCATTTAAATGATATTTGATAAATAATTTATCTAAGTTATATACACTTTTTATCTTATTAATTTCTAAGAAAAATATATTTAATATATTTAAATATTGAAATGATATTTTGTTAACTTGAAAGTTAATCTACCAAGCATATCATTTTATTGTAGTTTTTATATGTTACATTATTTTTGCTCGGGACGAGCAAAAGCTAAGTGTGGGGGAGTTGTTTAGGGTGATTTTACATGATTTATAACGTTATATTTTATAACGATTACCTCCATATTCGTATAATTTGCATAGAAATTAAGGGTTTAATCGAATTATCGAGCAAATGAGTTTTAAAAGTGTTTAAGTGCAAATTTGTGTTGTTTATGTGGTTTCACTGATAAAAATCTTTGAATATGAGAGAGTAAATAGTGCACGATGTTATCATAAATGTAGGTACGCTTGCATGTTAAATGAGGAGCTTAAACGAAGATCGGATGAAGATTAAGAAGAAAGCTCGATTCGAATAAAGAAAGCTTGATTCGATTCGGCCCAAACTTGGTGACAAAGGTTTTCAAAATATCACATGTAACAATATGTTTTGAGGTCTAAAAGATGGATTTTGAAGAAGATGCCACGAGTTTACGAGTTAAACGAATCAATTTTGTCCAACGCACTTCTACCGTAACCTGTTTTTCGATGGACATTTGACCCGACATAGATGCATTTTCAGGGGAATATTTCTTGACGAAAGTTGTAGATACTAAAATGAGCTTTCCAACGCATTTTGAATCACGTCAATCGGAAGTCTACAACTCAATTTATGATTTTTTTACCGAACTGCTGGAATTACGGACGAACCAGAGATAATTTTAGCTCACATGGTTGCATGTTACTCCATGTGAAGACTAATGATGGCAATGATTCCTCCGCAACAAACTCCACATGCTTGTAACTAACTCTTGTATGACTCATCCCCTTCACATGCTAAGTAATCATCACCTCCCACATGCCTCCTAACAAACTTAGGATATTCTAAGCATATTCCCTTGATGCTTAGGCTATAAAACCCCCCCACCTTCTGATGACGTGGTCAATCAGGTTATAATATACTTGACCACCATAAACCAATACTAGCAAGAGGACTAGACCCATCGTAGTATAGCTATAGTGAATCAAGGTCGATCCCACAGGGAACCAATTGTGGATCATCTTATATACAAACAATTAATTAAACATGTCAAGGACATGTGAGGCGGTCTACGACCAACATAAAACAAGAAAAGTAAAGACACGACTCGACTCAACACAACGTAATTAACCTCCCCAATTATAGTCTTTATCGTTTGGACCTAGATAATTTATATAATAAACTGAACTTATTAACTGTCAATCCGTTTGTATCTATCTTAGATTGGCTACGGGAGTCATCCTCTTTAACTTGACTTAGCACCGGTAGGTCACTAGATCACTGTGGTATTGTTACGTGACTTCGCCTTTTGGTGCCTCCATCTCATATAACTCACACGCTTACGACACTAAGGATGCCGATATTAATCGTACACCTAGTTTAGGCAACATTCCTATGGTTAGCGCGCATTTCTAAACTATCGCTCAAGCCCTCGTCCAACTAACAATTACCTTTTAGGTCTCATGCTAGTTTACTGAACTACGTATAACTAGGTGACGTCAATTCCTAATACAAAACCTACCTAGATCTCATTGAAAGTCCCGAAAGATCATTCATGAGCCGACCTAGAGCCCTATATTGGTATTTCCTAATCGTGCGCTAATTAAAGCGACGAGCAACGTAGCCGTGGCCATACCTACCGAGATAATAAATCCTACTAAGCTAAACCTACCATAAAGACGTGGCGGACTAACTAACAGACAAATAGGGGCTCGGTCGACCGAAAGATAGACACTCGATCGACCGAATGATTCCATTCGGTCGCCCAAACGATTTCATCCCCGAATACATCCTAGAATATATTTCTCAAATGTTTCATCATACGTAAGCAGTTAAACAAGAACTCAGAAAAAAATCATATAAACTAACATAGATACGCATTAATTAAACCAAGCAGATTCATGAATAGACGTTAAACATATGACGTAGGTTATGGGATCCTCATAGACAAGGCTTCGCCACATCCATAACGACATAACCTAGATCTACATCATCTAGCTATGAATTAACTAACTCAAACAATAAAGCATAATTGGGGGGGATTAATTACTTAAAAGAAAGAAACAGAAAATAAAGGCTTACATATTGCAACCCTTAAATTGCTGGAAACCCTCAAATTATTCTACATTGTATCAAGATATGAATAGAGTGATTTTATTGAATGATATTCTAAGGTATTCAAGGTGTCTCTTTACAATTTCGTAGCTGCTTGCTTATATAGAGGTTTTTGCCGACTTAGGGTGGTTCTAGAAGATAAACACGATTAAAGCCGAAAACCGACCCAAACCTAAGGCTCGGTCAACCGAAGATCTTCACTCGGTCGACCGAAGCATCAGGCTCGGTCGACCGAACCTACATTTGCACACGTTAATCGTTTTTCTCGTCTATCTTGCTCCCCACTCCACGCTTGCGTGTTGATCTGATTTCTCTAATTTATCTCTTGATTAATGCTCCGATTTTCTTCCTTATTATCTTGAGATCCATTGATTGAATGACATTTATCCTCTCGATTTGTCGTGATCTACAAAATCAGCATTTATCGCACAATAAATCGGCTTTTAATAATGAAAGCGGCTAAATACCAAATATCATATTAATAATCACTTAACATTAAATAATAAATATAAACATGTGATTTAATATGAAATATATATTATTAATCTCGATTTAAGGTCAACGTTGATGACTTTTACGGGTATAATTTGACCGTCATCACCTTCACTTGTAATAGGCGCCCCTCCTTGGTCACTCTTGGCCAAGCTTTTACTTTTCCCGTCTTTTATGTAAATACTCTGTAGGCGTTATGCCGACAATAAATTAGAATAGTAGTAATCTTGTTGTAATGTCGAGCTACGCCCTGATTCAAATCATAATCGAGGATGATTGGCTAAGGACTCAGTGCTAGAACCACCATTGTGAAGCTACCATCACCAGAATAAACAAGGATTTCGTTTTCATTTGTTCTAGTAAGCTTTCTTGTTCTTCCTTCATGTTTACTTTGTCTATGTGCAATGTGTATGAACTATATGTGTGTTGCATGCTAATCGAATTTAGATACGAAAGTTGATGAATTCGTAGATTACCGTGAAGGAGAGTGATGATATTCTTCCAACATACGTAAGTTGAGGGAGAATATTGTTAGATTAGGATTTTATATCCATATCTTTGATCCGTAAATGCTTTAGTTGTACCGAGAATGGTGAACTAATTAAAAGGCGATGAACCGAAAGGGAAAATGCCTCTTTAGCAGATAATAATCCAAGACTTACGAATGAATGTGTGTCTTTCTTGTTAATTTCGGTGGGGTGGGTGATCAACGGTGTGTTCTAGTTGTTTTAATCTTTCTCTAAACAAATTTTCACGTATCGTCTTTCTTTTCACTTTTGCAACCTTTATTTTATTTCTAGTTTTCAAGATCATAATCATCACTAAAAAGAAATCGAAACGAAAAGTTATTTTCATACAAGTCCCTGCGGATACGACCCGGTTTCACCACTAGCTGCAAGCTTTTGCACTTAAATGACGTCGGTTTTAAATAAATTTTAGAACCTGTTTTTAACCGCGAACAAGTTTTATAGGTAGTAGAGCCTGAAGACTTTTCGACATAACAATGCTCAATGCACACGTATTCCCGGGAATGCACACGCAATGACCTTGTTTTGAGGAAAAATTGAGTTTTATAACACAAGTCTCGTTATAAATGTTGTTTCTTGATATAATAACATTAATTATAGATGAACAAGCCTCGAATGAGCTTTTGATGTGTTTAGTTCCGGCACCAAATGTACTCTTCAAGGGAGTTGAAGTTCGGAACCGTCGGAAGGGCATGAAGGGGCTTGTGCTTTGATGAACTAGAGTTCATCAATGTTTGTGTACTTGATAGTACATGGTGCTAGCTATGTAAGTGAGGGAGTAGAGTCGTTAAGGTGAGCTTTATCCTTGCAAATACTTAGGTGGCTAGTTAACAACATATAATAATCACATACTTGCAGAGTAATAAGATTAAACGTCATGTCACATTTGGTTAGACACATGTGAACATCGGTTATGTGACTCGTCCGGACAGGTGGATAACTATGTGAACTTCTAGAGGCAAAATGACAGAGGAACTTCACCAGATGTGTATGCATACCGGGGAAATCCGGGACTAACACTGCAAGGCACTGTTGGTTGGCACCCTATCATGGTGGATACCCCTCACGTAGTGCCCTTGATGCTGACGTAACCAAGATAAGTTAAGCTAGAAACGTATAATCATGACATGTTCATGGACATGAAATGAACACTAGATTGAGTCGGTCTCCCAAAGATAATTTATTAAGTATTAAACTTCATTATAAAGCTTAGTTACTTTTTTGCTTCTATCTCTTACTGAGTACTTTGTACATACCTCAAATGCATTGTTTTTCTGTGTGTTTGGTGGAGAGAAGATGAACAGGTAGATCCGGAGTTCGAGGAAGACTTTGATGACGACGTTTGAGGACGCCGACATTGAAGCGTTTATTTATTTTTGTTCTTTATTTATAAACTAGACGTGTTGTTTCTTTGGGAACTATGTAATTTCTTTTTAGTTTCTTTTGGAGGTTTTCATACGATATACGATTCGTTTGGTTTTCCATGTAATAAATGTTACATTTCTATCTTTAGATTTTGAGTTTCTATTCTTGGTTAATCGAAAAAATATACCCGAGTCTTTTTGCTTCCGTCTCGCTTAACTCGATACGACGTAGTAGAGGCTAACGTATAATGTGGAATTTATTTTATAATATACGTGCCGAATGTACTTTTTCCAGATATGGACTCGTGTCCGGTGCAGGCGCTACAATAAAAATCGGATCTCAACAAAAAACATAAACAAAACAAAAAAATAGTCTATTTACATCTGAAAGGAAACAATAACCAGTATAAAATAGAAAATGAAAAAAAAACAAGTGTAGAATACCGATCAGTTAGAATCTATGAGAAATGATATGTCATGATCAACGATCATTCTGTCATTACAATTTTTCGTGAGATCCACTATACAAAGAATCTATAAATGGCCGGCCGTCATTCAAATTTTCAGTGAGAACCCTACCACGATTTTTTTTTAAAACAGACTGCATCTCTATTATATTTTACTTTAAAAATATTTGAATGAATGGGCTCGATTTCAATTTCTTTGAATCATGAAAATAATAGGTCTTGGTATGCACACTTATATTGGGGGTAGTGTGAGTCCTAGTGTGGTCTAATATTGTTTTTTTAGAAATAACAAGAAAGAAATTTTGTTTTTTTAAGAAGTAGAATTTCTATTTCTTTCCACTTCATTTCTTCATTTATTGTAGTGTAATAAGCAATAATATTTTTCACCATATAATATTTTTTCATTTATTTCTTTCCTCTTCATTTCATCATTGGATCGCAAATTTAACAAGCTCGTTCTGTGTGGTTTCTATAATGAGGTTCTTAAAAATAGTGTAGGCATCCCATATTGTCAAAAAGTGAATGTTGATTAATCAGATCAAGCCCATTCATAGTGGATTGTTAATTCAACAAATGGTTCTTCTGTCCATTGACGAATTAGATTTGAATTAGGGATTGTAACAATTGATTGATTTTAATTAGGTTTACAAACTTGAATTGTCATATCTAATTAAGTAATAGATTGGTTAGGATTAATTGGATCACGTGTTTGGTTGACCACGATTTAATTTATCATAAACCTTTGAACATTTTACTTATTTCATTTTATTTTAGTCACCTTTTAATTGTTACTTTGGTCTTAGTTCAATAGTTTCGATTATTCTTATTAAATATCACTCTCTGTGTGATCGACTTTGACTCGCCATTCTATACTACGATTGACCTTGTGTTAAAGATAATGAAAAAATTGTGTTAGGATTTGTTTAAATAATATTGTCTGAATTTGAATTATGTTAGGATATATTATTTGGTTTAGATAAAATTCTTCCTATAATTTATTAGTCTATAAATATTGTACTTGTGTTCGTTATTATTAATCAATACAATATAATCTCTTTTATATTTCTCTGTTACATTATCAGAGCTCTCCAACTAACGCCGTTTATATCCCGAGCAATTTGCAAGAAATTCGTTCGGGTAGGGGTTCGTTACATTTAACTAAACGAATTAACCCTCACCCCTCTGTTCTTGCATTATTATTATTATTATTATTATTATTATTATTATTATTATTATTATTATTATTTTCTCCTAATTTTTATATTAATCTTCTTATTTTTCTTTACTCCCTAATTTTCTATTTCCCATCCCCTCATCTTTTCCACCGGCCTTCCTCCCCGTATCCGCCGGCTTCAATGGCCCTACTCAAATCAGTCCCTCTCTATCAATAAATCTTTCTATCATTATTATATGTCCAACCCCAGTAAAACATGATTCACTCTTTCTTTTATTATTTTTTTATTATTAAACGATGATAGTCCCCAAAGTTATTTTTTTCTCTCCATTCCTTCAAATATAAACTCTTCTCATATAATTATTTTCTCTAGCTTTCAAAAACTCTTCACCTATTTTCTTGTTTATTTCTATTGATCAAATTTTCTCTCAATTTACTCATTTCATCGGCAGTTATACTTTCAATCACTTGATTTGCTATATCCTGACCTATAAATTCTGCATTCTTCTATTTCATTTTTAGGGTATGATATTCCCCCCAAAATATTTTCTCCTCTCTATCATGTGTTTTTTTTAGCGTATGATATTCCCACTGAAAATATTTCCTTCTCTCTATCACATGATTCAAGCAGTATCAAGTTGGGAAGAAGTTGATGCCGATTGATATGGAAAATTTTTTGGCGGGCACCATCGACGGAAACAAGATCCATTCATTGCGATCCCATCTCCATGTTCATTGCATTACCATGGGATTGTGGGGGCGTGTTAGAGATAATGACAAGATTGAGGTAGGATTCATTTAAATAATATTTTTTGAATTTGAATTATGTTAGATATATTATTTGGTTTAGATAAACTTCTACCTATTTTTTATTAGGCTATAAATTTTGTAATTGTGTTCATTATTATTAATTAATGCAATACAATCTCTTTTACATTTCTTTGTTACCTTGTTCTCTTGCTAGTATCAGTGCTTAAAAGCAGATCATGCACCATGTGAAATATACTGAGATTCTCAATTAAAGGGAAATCAATGAACGCTGAGGAATAAAGATTTATTTTTATTTAAGAATGCTAGTAATTTTGTTAAAGAACGCAGAGCTATACAACAAATTTAAACGGGCAAGGGAGAAGGAAGACAACAAATCGAGAAACATAAACATAAAAAATCACAACACATATATATAATAATACGATAGAGTACATAATGTGTATACTTTAGTAGGTTACAAAGTTAAAATGTTAAGTACACGATCATACATAATGATTTTTCCGTACTTGTCATCATCTTCATTGCAACTTTTTTTGGTATCCGTACTTTACCGGTTGGTGAGACTGGGCCCAACTTCTTTTGATCCAGAGTACAACTTTCTTTTGGGTTGTAGTAACAAAATTTTAAAATTTTCTCGTGGTGGTAGTACATTTTAATTGAAGTCTTGAATTTATTCTTTTTGTGGCTCCGGATTTTTCTAGTCATCACTACTTTAGGATTAATGAATAAATTGTCTGTGAGTTTGGTGCAATGGAATATGATGCTAATGGTAATGTGTATAATCCTACACCTAGTCCTCCCGAATACCAACAACAATCGAATGTGGAAAGATAGAGTGAGGTTGCAGAGGCTTAAAAAAGGATCAAGAATGGAGGTATAAAACAACCTGCAATAAACGGCCGATATCTTTGCGAAGAGGAGAAATAGGATGTCAAAGGCACAAGATGGGGTCTTGAAGTACATGTTAAATATGATGGAAGTATTTAAAGCTCAAGTCTTTGATTATGGGAAACCGGTTAGTGGGGCGTCGGATAATCTAAGAGAGTGGTGGAAAGACATAGTTAGATTTGATCGGAACGCCCCGACAGCCATTTTTAAGTATTATGTAAATGACATCATAAGGCAGTAGTAGTGTAGGTGCATATTGTGTTTTCGGGCCTACCCCACATAGACTTCAAGAACTTCAAGACACAACACTTGCTTCATTGCTGCCTACACTGATGCAACACTTTGAACCTCCACATAGGCGGTATCCTTTAGAAAAAGGCGTTGAAAGATGATGAAGGGCCTCCACCTTTTGATGGAGATGATGATCCAAATGAGTATGATGTTGAATTCAATCATTTTGACCCGAAAAACAATGTTCCTGTTCAGCAGCAACATCAATCATTTTCAGTCAATGATGAAATGATATCAACACAAAAAAGGAACGCAACCGAAGAGTTAGTCAATACGATGAATTTGAAGATGTTGAAGTGTACATTTAATGAATTGTGTGGTGGTTCTTGTGACATGTTCTCAGGAGCATGAATGCTCTATCCACCTGCAGATTGCATACGGTTATCCGGATCAAAGATATCTAGAGAAGATCTCAAGAACGTTGAAGGGCACATCCCGAATAAGGGCCTGCCTTGAGCATAGGTCCAAAAGGCCTAGGCCTAGGCCGTCGAAAAAAATGAACATTTTAGGGTCTCCTTTTATTTCAAATTAGGAATTTAACAAATGATCCTATTCATGAATTACTAATGTACCATGGTCAATTCTATTGTTCAATTGTAAATTAATAGAAATTGAAAATGGGAATCGAAATAATTGCAAAAAGTGACGAAGGAAAAAGACATTAAAATGAAATCATTACCTAAAAGGGAAAATACAAACAGAATAGCGGTTGCCATTTTATTGATCTTACTTGTACTTTATTATCAATCCAAAGAATTTTAATTCCTTTACAACTATTAAATTAATGATAGGCAATGAAATTTTTTCTAATTCTATTAAACGTATATGAATTCATCAAAATTTTTAATCAGTGTAAAAAGTTTTAATATTACATACGTATAGTATAAGAAAGTAAAATAAAAAAAATATTAAAATGAAAATATTCCTATATAAATAACTTGTTTTGCATAGTCAACAAAAACAATTTCTAGAACCAATTTTATTGATAGCTAAGTGAAAATCCCACAACAACATAAAACAAGAAAGCAGTCCAAGATAGTAAAGCAGGAAGGAAAGCCAACAGAAAAAAAAATAAAATAAAATCAACGACTACTTTGTACAGCTATCCCACGCCAATCTTTGATTAAAAATATTAAAAAAATAATTTAAAAAATAATTAAATTTTTTTTTTCTAGAACTACATTTGGGTGGACAACATAGGACAAAACATTTTTTCCCTCCTCCAATATGCAAAAAAATTAAAATTATAATAGGAGGAGCATCATTTATTTGAATTAAATGTTTTCTTAAACTTGTCTGAAATATATGTAATAAATGAACAACACATGTATGATCACTACCCAAAAAAAATTTAGCATTCAAAGATTAACTACTATGAAAATGGTCTTCCAATTCTATAGAGATCTGTATCTAGAAACAAAAACAAAAAAACAAAAACAAATCTATAGAAATCTAAGAGGAAATAATAACCGCCACAAAATAGAAAAGGATAAAGCAGAAGAAGTATACCTATCAATTGAGATCCGTAAGAATTGATATGCCATGATCAATGATCTTTTCACTATTTGAATTTTTCGCGAGAACCCTTCAACAAAAAATAATTGAAAACAACCGGCCGCATTAAAATTTTCTACGAGAACCATTCCACAATTCTTTTTGAAAACAGAGTGCATTTATGTTATTTATCTTTAAAAATAATTGAAAGGATTGACACTTGTAGGTTTTGGTTGTTTAGGGATTGATGGGTCGATATGAAGAAAAGATACTGAATTGATGAAATAGCTTGGAAAGAAATAGCTACGAAGAAACACGCACACTTTTGCTCCCAAGCAGTTTTATTTTTTTTCTTGCTTTTGTTTCCAAATGACCTACCACCTATTTATAGTACTCCTCTCAATAATCTAATGGTAGAGATTATTTTGATCTAAGGGCTATAATTTGTATTCAAGATAAACCTGGGAATATTACTTGGAATATTCCTCATACTACTGATTCTGGATATAGAATATTCTAGGAATATTCTCTTACTACATAATCCTAGAAACTATATTATTTCACTTGCCAAGTTTACACAACTCCGACTCTAAAATATTATATCTTATTTATTATTTATCTTTAGATTATTCCCCTTCTAGAATATTCTATCTTATTTATTATTTATCTTTGGATTATTCCTCTTCTATAATATTCTAGTTGGCGTGGCATTCCTCAATACTCCAAATGTTTGTCAGCACCCTCATCTTGAAATTCAACATTGGATTTCATATATCAGTAAACATAAATTTCTCATCAAAGACTACATTTCTTCCTAGTATAACATTGTTTTAAGCTGATGACAAGATTCTATATCTTTTAACTCCATCTACATATCCTAAAAACACTCCCTTCTTGGCACTTGGTTCCAACTTACCCTCATTTAAGAAGATATTAAACCATGCACCCAAAACCCTCAGATTTGAAAAATCTACAGGCTTAGAAGACCACATCTCATATGGTGTTTTGCGATTGATCTTTGTATGAGGTCCTTTTTTGAGTAGGTAGAAAGTTGTACTCACTGCCTTTGCCTAGAACCTTCTTGCCAAACAAGCATTAGAGATCATGCACTTTGACCACTCCAGAAGTGTCTGATTTATGCGTTCGACCACACCATTCTGATGTGTAGTTTTCCTTATTGTGTGGCATCTGGAAATGCCTTCATTTTTTGCATAACTCGTCAACTTCAGACCAATAGAATTCCAGACCATTATCAGTTCTAAGTCTTTGTATCTTCTTGTCTGTATGATTCTCAACCAATTCCTTCTACTCTTTGAAATTTTAAAATGCTTCAATCTTGTGCTTCATCATGATCACATAATTCTTTCTTGAATAATCATCAATCAGTGACATAAAATATCTATGACCACCATAAACTTCCACCTTAAAGGGCCCCATTAGTTAGAATTCACATAATCAAATGTCCCTTTGTTGGTCCCTTGAAAAGGCTTTGGTTAAGTTTAGAGGGGGGGTGAATAAACTTAACACTTAACACTTTTGGAGTTAACAAACTCAGAACTTCAAGAAATGACTGACCTACCTCGATAGTTCTATGATGGTTGAGTTTACTGAATTTGTGCAGCGGATTTATATCAAAAATTAAGCCTTATTACTTGTTGTTAAATATGATGCTAAGTATTAGATACTTAGTAGTGTATGTGTGTGAGTTTAGTTGCTAGATTCAGTAGGTTGATGTGTATAATAAACTAAATGCAGAATGTAAGTGCAGAAAGTAAGTAGGCAGATTTTATAGTGGTTCCAGGTGGTGTAATCTCGCACCCACTCTTCTCCTGTGATGTTGGAGGTAATTCACTAGAGATCTTTGATGTATCTGTTACAAAGATTCCTAAGATTGCTTGTCCTTCACCAATGACTATGACTTCACAAACTGAAAACAAGGAACATGTAGAATTGCTGCTCCAAAGTCTTCCACTGGTCCTTGAAGGGTAGGATTGCCTCTTCACCAGCTCCACCACAAACAACAGTCTTTCACACAACAAGTGCTTCACTGTCTTCAGCAGGTTCTTTATAAAATAAAGAATGAATCAAGTAAATGATTCAGTTGTAGCAGCTTGATTATGATGATATAATCAGCAGCTTGCAGTCTTCAAGTGTGTAAACTTGATGTAGCTTGAATACAGAATACACTTGAAGATTTTCTCTGGATCAGGAGCTTTAAGTTCAATGAGGTTCAAGCAGGTGCTTTTGCAAATCGTAATTATCTCTTATATTTTTCTCTTGCAAATCATCAATCATCATCTTTTTCTGAGTTGGAAGTCCTCTATTTATAGGTAGGATGGCATGTGACTTGTATTTGAAATTCAAATATAGCCGTTCCCTGTTTTGTCCCATTTGACATGCTTTCTGTCACTATTCATAGGATTGACAGTGTCAGATTCCTTTTTGACAGTGTGCAGTCGTCCAACCTTTGACTTATAACCATTGGATAAAAATCTGAATCATCCCAACGTTCTTTTAATCTCAGCCCTTGATTTGTTTGATAAGTGAGCGGTAGTTAGCTGTCATTTTCCATATAATCTTCCAATGTAATCTTGAATTAATCGAGGTATATTATCGCGAGGTTCATCATCACGAGATACCCATCGATCTCATCGAATAAAGAATTTGTCGTGTATAAAATACAATGCAACTGATTTCTTTTATCTAACTTTTACTTATGAAGTTAGATTACACCTTTTTAAAATATAACTAAGTTCCAAACATCATCCAACTTAAGGAACTTAGACCTTCTACACAAGGTATATGTAATCAGTCTAGGTCATCACAGACTTCCCTAAATTCTGATTCCATATCCTTGACTTTAATTACTAAGTTTGATCTCTTAGCCTTCATTAACTGAGTTTGACCCCTCACCTTTCGGTCTTCAAGAGTTCCGTAAAAGTCTACTGACCTAACTACCCTACTGACCTAGACTAGTCTGCAATAAACAAGTCACCGACCTTTACAAAGGCTTGTTTGATCAAACCTATACAAAGATCAAACTCTAATAAACCTATACATTTGATCTAGACATCTTTTTGCCTTTGCTCTATAACAGTTAGTTAGGCACTCATCACTAAAACTTAAAAATAAGTCCAACACCCTTTTATATTGTGATGTTGCTCCTATGTACCTACCCAAACACACACTGCTCACAGAATTCCAGCTCCATGACTATGTCCCTCAAGAAGATCAGACATAGAAAGAAATTGCATCCCTTTTTCACCAATATGACCAAGCTTCATATGCCATAACTTAGTCATATCCTTCTAATATACATCCGATGATGCAACAATGATGTAACCTTTTATACTAGAACCTTGTAGATAATACAAAGTCCCATGTTCGACACATTTCGAAATCACATCCTCAACCTTGGTAGACGCTCAAAACTCCACATTCACCTATGAATCAAACACTTTTTGTCCAAAAGACTAAGTGATATCAAATTATTTGTCATGAGTGGAACATGTCTCACAACCTTTAGTGAGCAGAATTTAGCATCATGTGTCTTGATCTGAATTGAATCTATTCCAACCGTCATGCAGACTTTATTGTTGCGAATAAAAAATATGTCCTCCACTATTCTCCTCATAAGTTGTGAACCACTCTCTATATGTACAAATATGGTATGATGCTCTTTAATCCAGAATCCACACATCACTATGTTGTGTTGATTATCCATCCACTAGATTTATGTCTTTCTTCAAATTGTTGCCTAGTTCTGTTCAAGAAACAGGTCCAGATTTAATTTTCGATGCTACTTCTTCATTGGACATTAATTTTTTCAATGTCCCATCTCCATACAGTAATTACAGAAATCCTTTGCCGTAGGGCCATTGAATCCACCCTTCTTGAACTTTTTGTTTCTTGGTTTTTATCCCTTCTACTTCTACTACAGGCAACAAATCCAGTAGTCTGACTGTCTGTACCTATACCTATTGCTTTATGGCGTAACTCTCGAGTATGGAGGGATGACCTAACATCTTCCAATGACAATGTATCCTTCTCAACAATAAAATATTGCACAAAATTCTCAAAACATACTGGCAATAACACAAATAGGATTAGAGTTACATCTGATGAGAGTCAACCTTACTATGCCCCGGTGCATGTTTCAACATCCATTTATGAAACTATTGGCTTATTTTTGTTGTTTTAGACCTTTATTAGGGTAAAATCTCATTGCACTCTCACTAGAGGTAAACCGTCGCATAGATGGGAAACTTGGCATTTTACGATGATTTTAACCCTATACGAGCCCTATCTTTCTTGCGGAGTTATGCCTGGTATGTTGGTTGTAATTTGAAATGTAGGAAATAGGTGACTCGTGAGCCCAGGAGACAAGGCATAAGGCTTAGAAAGGCAAAAACGAAGCTCAGGAATGGAAGAAATTTAGAAAAGTGAAGAAATGGTGTTTGGCCGTGTTTGGCGCGAGCCAGGAGCTGTTAGCACACACTAAAGGCCAACAGAAGGATCATCAAGTTTTATACAATCTTTAGCATGCGCCAGTGTTGTCAGCGTACGCTAGGAAGAAACATAGCCATTCTTTATGTCTCTTATCATGTCAAGTGCACGCCAAGGAATGCTCAGGGCACGCCAAAAGCCTATAAGAATCGAATCCAAATTTTGTTTAGCTGGTTAAGCACGTGCTAGAGGAGAACAAGCGCGCGCCCAAGGCTGTTTTCTGGACATTTGTTTTCAGTGCATATAAATACCGTTTTCGCAAATCTTTTACATATACATCCATAGGGATACTCTTAGATGGAAATACTTTTTGGCTGATTTTCATACTTTTGATCCATAGATTCACTCCTTACACTAGATTCTCTTTGATTAAACATATTTTAGCATATATTATATTTTTATTTTGGGATTATTTTCTATTTGGAGTCTTGTTCTTCCCCAAGTGACTATGGGTTTGTATGCAGACTGAAAAAATCACAATTTTTATGCAGAGTGGTAATCAATTTTATCTTTATTTTTCTTTAGTTTTATTGCTTTAATTTCATCTTTGATTCTTGGTTCTTGCATTATAATGAGTAGCTAATTCTTGCATGGCTGAATCATGTGAAGATTGATGAAATCTCCCCTTTAGTTGATGAAATTGAGAAAGAGTAGTGCGTAATTGATTTTATATTGATGAATTAATGTCTTAGACCTTGGGTTTAATGATTGAATTAGCTTGTACACCTAGTTTATGATTACACACACCACTTTCATAAATGTATGTTGCGAAAGGGTGTGGGAAAAGGGGTTCTAAGATCGTTATTTACAATTGACTGAGTTGTTTAAATTCGATTGGGTAACGAGGTTTGTGTTGAATTAGTGTCCTAAACAAAACGGGTCTCGACCGGTCAGTCATACATGATCTATTTAGTTCATGTATTACTAATATTATTATAAGTAATAAATGCACTTTTGTTAATATATATTATATTTACAATATATATATATATATATATATATATATATATATATATATATATATATATATATATATATGAAAATGTCCTTAGTATTAAGTTGTGATAGAGAAACCATGATTTTGATTATTGTTGATGAGATTTTGAATCACTTTAATAAGTCGTTTTCATACTTAAATGTCTCTAGTCGAATATACTATTAAATAGGACATAGATGGTAATGATTAGATGAACGTATGAATGTCTTCTATCTTATGAAGATATGTTAGATCTCGACTATCGAAGTGTAGGGACACTTGGACTGTACATGGACGTGTATTAGAGAATGTGTATGTTAGACTGACCCGCTTATTTTATTAAATGTCGAACTATGTGGCGGTTTTGTAATTATCCTAAGACCGGAGTCTTGACGTAGGAGCGTATTGGGAAAAACAAATAGGAAAGCAAAAAAAAGATGAACTAACACACAAGGTTTCAGAATATGATCTGAGAGGCAAAATATGGCATATTATTCAGGTCTGATCAAATCATCCCACAAGCCAGGATTTTATAGCTGCCCGAGTACATTACTTGCCGAAAATAAAAGATTATAGACTATTTGACGGAAATAAATAAACACAAAAATCACGACCCTTATTACATAGACCTTCCTAAACGAGCGGATCTGGAGTCTGATCTTTATTTAATACGCAATCAAAGCAACAAAAACGTAAAAAAAATGTGCTAAAAATATTCGGCACCCAATATGGAAGGGAAGAAAGCTGATTTTGACCTCAAAAAGGCTGTGACATCAGAGCCGAAAGTAATGGCCAAAATACGAACATATGTTCGAACGCTCCCTTTTGTCCATGTATTCAATTGCGATCAACGTGGAATCCAACAACTCCACATCTGATGATCCCACATCTTGTCTTCATGAACTCACGGTGTGGATTGTCATGCTCTGACTCTATTAAGGTTTCCCTTATTCAAGGGGTGATAATGAGGTAGTGCTTGGGTTTGATATTGAAGCATTTATAGGATTCATGTTCTTCGTCTGGAAATCATGTATCCTATTAGTAGGAGTACATATCCGAATAGGCCTTCTTATAAGGAATGTTTGTCTCTCGTGAATCTTTGCAAAGTGGGAGTAATCAGTAACTTCGAGAGAGCTTGATATCCAGATTATAAGATACGGTCATTAATGTATGACATTCGAGATACGACTATATGAATATTATTATAGAAATAGGATTCTATTTAGGCGGTAACCGTTTCACATGAAAAGTAGGATTCAACTCATTTGACTCTTCCGATGATTGGGGACAGACGAGTTGCTAGACGCTATTCATGATCGTTTGGTTTGAAGAGTATTTTACTAAAGCCTCTTTGTGCCTACGGCCAACATATTCGGAAGGCTATCGTGTCACACAAATAAGAACATCTAGCCGAATAAAAACGCGGTTACAGTGATATCCGAATAAGGAAACTTTTATCTCGACTATAATGTGTTATAGTGATAAATTAATATTATGCTATTTATTTATTCTGAATAAATATAATACAAGATATTAATTGTGTTGATTATTTAAATACTTGGATTGAGAAATCTAATCAACAGATTATTTAAATAAAGATATAATCAATATTAGATATTGACAATATATATCATACAAATAATTAGTATAAGATATTGAATATTAAATGTGGTAAATCAATCCAAGATAATTTTCTTATTTTATTTGGAAAATGTTTTCTTTCTCCCTACTCTACTCAAAAATCTTCTCCAAGGATATTAAGGGGGCTTGGGGCGCTACCTTCACCTATTTAAGGGAAGGGGGTGTGAAGCTCTTTTGTACAACAATTTCAAGAGAGATATTTTACTAGAAGAAACTTGAGAGCATCAATGAGAGTTTGAAAGAGAGAAAATGTCGGTCTAGAAACCGTGTTTTTCTAGTAGCAATCCAAGGCGGAATTCTGGCGGGGTGCTCGTGTGTCTATTGATAGAGGCCAAACACTTGGGCGGCTCTACGCACTATTACTCTTCAGTAGACAATAAAGCTTCGATCTTTTAGATCATCCAAGGTATATTTTACGTTTACTACTTTTATGTTTCTTGTTTAAGCGAAGTCGATCCTAGACCTGGAGATTATTATTTTTAATTCCGCTGCATAAACTAGTTGATTTCCCAATAGTTTGTTGGTGTGAATGAAGTGGATCTAGTTCTTAATCTTGTGTCGGCCAAATAAATTGTTAAAGACGAACTGTTTAACCGGGTAAAGGTTGTCAGGTTGTTAACAGCAGGTGGAATTGGCAAGATTCTGCAGTAAACAACTATGAATAAACTTCATCGATGTTAAGGGAAGACCGGGATCCAAGCATTGTGACAAGTGAGTCATAGTCCGTTCCTAGGCCGGCTAATTAATACGCTATGTTCTTATAGACTTGGAATCTTAGCAAACATGCATAAGACAATTACTAGAAAATATTTAAATAATTTAGGCTTTATCTACTTTATCTATAGTATCCTCAACAAAAAGGCAAGAAATTCTCGTCATGTAAGTGATTTAGGTCGGATTACTTGCTATGTCAGCAGTTACCGACAAACATGACAAAAATTGCAAACGAATGTCTACTTACTGGACTAATTTTATGAACGGAGTAAAAAGGACAAAATTAAAAACGTGCAAACTTGCAGGACTAAATTTGCAATTTTGCCCGAAATAATGCCTCTTAATTACAGCCATATACCATGTAAAGTAATAAAAAGAAAACTAAATGTAAAGCTGAATTGTATTGAAAATGAATAAGGAGAACAAAACATATGCATCAATATCGGCGCAAGAACTAAGTGCTAAAGCGTTGCTAAAGAGTAACACAGACTATTACAAGGCAATATATTGCTAATCAATGATGACTAATTAGAGTAAATGAGGTATAGATCGGATTCTGAATTCATTTCTTTTACAAATCTCTACTACAATGTGAAATGCTTTCGTTTGTTGATCTCTTCGAGTTTTTGCTTCACAATGATGAGTATTTACATTAAATTGTTTATCAAGTACCCTTTTCATAAAGTTAAATCGTACCAGCGGTGCCGCCGTTGCAAATGGAAACGATCCGAGGGCACCGGCTTGTCGGATCCGTTAATTATCGACGAGCACGACGACGAGGACAATTCATTTTATCGGTTCAAGGTGTAGCAAGTTGAGAATCAAATACAATGAGGGGTTGTGATAAGGGAAATTGCAGTTGCGGTGGAAAATGCTAGTCAAACCAGTAACGCCATGCCCCGGAGGGCAAGAATTAGAACCAGACGGAGAATCATAGATGGACATTCACATTAGACACAACAAACTCCAGTGGTTGTGTATAGTCCTAATCCACATATTTGTTGGAAATATTTTAAATTTTAGTGATGAGTGCCAGACTAGCTGTAATAGAGCAAAGGCAAAAAAATGTCTACATCAAATGTATAGGTTTATTTGAGTTTGATCTTTGTATAGGTTTGATCAAACAAGCAAAGTAATTTGGTCAGCTGACTATATCAACATACCTGTCTAGGTCAGTAGGGTAACTAGGTTAGTAGACTAGTTAGGAAGCTGCTGAAGACTGAAGGCTGAGGGTTCAAACTCAGTTATTGAAGGCTAAGGGATCAAACTTAGTATTTAAAGTCAAGGATATGGAATCAGAATTTAGGGAAGTCCAGATGACCTACTAATTACATATAACTTGTGTACAAGGTATAAGTTCCATATGTTAAGTGGTTATTGAAACTTGGTTATGTTCAAAATGTACTCTAACTTCACAATCAAAAGATAGATAAAAGACAGCCAGCTGAAGTGTTTTATAAACACAAAGAAACTTAAGACAAATTGATCGACATGAATTTCAAATTTCACTAATATACACATGTATCTACTAAATGTAAATCTCGATTTAATCAAAGGTTATATTGGAAGATTACAAGGATTGGGACAGATTACAAGTCTTGATTTTGTCAACAAATCAATGGTCAAGATTAAAGGGACGTTGGAAAGATTCAGAGGATTAATCAATGGACACAAGTCATAGGGTGGATGTACTTAAAAGCGACAGAAAGCAAATCGACCGTGTCAAGATTTATGAACAGAGAGTAAAGCAAGTCAAGATGGAGACAAGTCTCAAATGTCTATGTTTGAAATTCAAACATAAGTCACAGGATTCTCACCTATAAATAGAAGACTCTGATTCGGATCTGCACGATGAAAATTGAGAAGCAAAATAATCCATACGGCTATCTTTTTTAAAGATCAAGAAAAACACCTGCGACATTATCGAGCTTAAAGCTATCGATCCAAAGATATTCTTCAAGTGTAACTCGCTATCAAGTTACATCAAGGACACACACTTGAAGACTCCAAGCCGATCATTTCATCCCGATCAAGTCACTTTGAAAGTCGAATCACTTCAAACTCTCTTTACAAGAAACCTTCTGAAGACAGAGAAGCACTTAGGTGTCAAAAAATGTTGTTTGTGGTGGAGCTGGTGACGAGGAAATCCTAACCTTCAAGGACCAGTTGCATACTTAGCCATCCTACATGTTTCAAATATTCAGTTTGTGAAGCCATAGTTATTGGTGAAGGACAGACGTCTTAGGGATTTTTGTATCTGCAACCTCAAAGATCTCTAGTGAATTTCCTCCAACATCACAGGAGAAGAGTGGACTGAAAGGATGACACCACCTGAAACCACTATAAAATCTGCCTATTTACTTTCTGCATTTACTTTCCGTATTTAGTATACAAATCACATCAACCTACTGATACTAGCAACATAATCACACACACACACACACTACTGAGTATCTAATACTTGGTATCATATTTAAAACAACAAGTAATAAGGCTTCAACTAAATATATTCCGCTGCAACAAATCCAGTAATATCAAAAGTCAGCAGTCTACTGAGTGGTCAGCAGACTACTGAGCAGTCAGCAGGCTACTGACCTTGCTGAGTTTGTTAACTCCGAAAGTTTTAAGTGTTAAGTTTATTCACCCCCCACCCCTCTAAACTTAACAAAAGATTTTTCGAGGGACCAACAATTGGTATCGGATTAGTGCTTCTGTTCTGAAGTAATCCTACTTGTTGTGCTTCTGAAAATACTTTGAAAACTTTTTCAAGTTTCTAATTTTCAAAGCTTTGCATCATGGATACCAACTAGTATGCTAGGACAATGTTGATGTGCTCTGTAGATTGTTTTGATAAGTATAAACGTTGTATGCATGCTTTTCTAGATGCAACACATGATGAGATGATGGATGTTTGATAGGCCAAACCGAGGTGTCCAATCTAACCGGCAGAGTACCGGGTCGATTGTAGTCTAGTTTGGTGAATCAAGGTCGAATCCACGGGGAACTATCTTGTGAGGTTATACACTAAAAATTTCATATTAATTCGGTCTTGGTCATAATTTGGTGAAAGATTAATCACTTGCATAAATAAAATACTTGAAATAACAAAGATGATAAACTGATAAAAGAAACTAACCAAGATAATGTGTAGCCTAGCTATCCTCTCATGGGAATGACTTCCTACCTTCCTACTCTCCTACCCTTCATGTTCAAGAATGTGAAATGGTGCATTCCTAAGCAAGCAAATCCCCCTCATACGAGTGAATGGAATTGCTCTCTACCTCCTCCTTGGTTTAGGCGATCTATACCTAATGATTCGGTATGCTACGCACGTGAATGCAATGGCAAAGCCAAGAATCCCTGGATAAGAAATCGAATGCCTCAAAGAGGTCTATTTTACCTTCTGGTTCTCCTACCCTCTTCCCACATCTAACATCTCCGTTCGGTATCCGTTAAACGTGTAAATTCTAACAGTTGGCAATTACTCTAGTGCAAAAAATCTATATAATACAAGTAAGAAAAGCTTCACAACAATCAAAGCTAGCAACACAAACGATCATTCCCAATCAATCACAAGGGATAAACTAATACTACAACATAATCTTGGCTAGATAAACCTGGCCACTCATGCATACAAACATTAACATCTCAAGATTAACATTCATAAACATAAGAACAATTGAATGACAATAAAGATAAAAGATTACCAATTCAAATGATGAAATTTGAGTTGGTGTTCTTTATCCAACCTCAAAAGCTTCAATGAAGCTAACACTAGTGTGTAAAACTTTAAACAAGAAATCAAAGCTACACTAGGATCCTTAATTGTGACAATCAAGTACAAGTGCTAATTTCTACTAGAATTTGGCTATAAGAGCCTTGGGGTGGGGTGGTGCCTGCAAGATGGAAAAGTTGAATAAGATAAAGTATATTGATGATACTGTGTTTGGAAGATTAAAAGGGATAAATTGTTTGCTGACTCAGCCATATTGACTCAGGTCAATCCATCTTGGCGTGCATCAAGATCAAAATGCACTACTGGTGCAGGTCGGAGCTTCTTGGCATAGGTCAAGTCCAATATGTGGTAGTTGGTTGATTGACATTTGCATTAATTGCTCAGCAACTTCTTGACTCAGGTCAATGTGACATGGCTTGAGCCATTTGTATCTGAAATCATATAATCATAATTCATTCTTCCACTTGGCTTGGATTTAACCCTTCCAATGTGTCTCGATAATCCTCATGGGCTGAAATCTTCACCATGGCTTCAAAATCATCACAAAAGATCAATAGCCATCCTAAG
Organism: Gentiana macrophylla; assembly: GCA_026214975.1. NCBI lineage: Eukaryota > Viridiplantae > Streptophyta > Magnoliopsida > Gentianales > Gentianaceae > Gentiana > Gentiana macrophylla. Next base: position 13,838 of record JAOBSW010000172.1, on the reverse strand, counting down.
GTCAAAATCCATGCTCCTAACCGTGATATTTGTGCTGAAAAATAAACACAAAGATACCACACGTAATTTTGATAAACAAATCGGCTAATACTAATATAATATAGCTAGAAACATGGTTTTTCTGAATATTCTATGTACACAAAATATGGTTCTAGTCATCATTCAAATTGCTCAAGTTGATGTCAAAATAGCGCTAATTGCATTAGAAAATAGGGTAAATCAACAGGGATTGTATCATCGGGTTGACCTACATCAATGTTCTTATTGATGGACCACTGGAAATCACTAAGTCTATAACTATGGATGGTCAAACTTAGACTGTTCCAAAGCCCAAGAAGGAGTGGGGTGCTGAAGATAGAAAAAGAGCAAACCATAACAATATTGCTATTGATATCATCTACAGAACCTTGGATAGCAATATGTACATGAAAGTGAAGGATTGCAAGACTGCAAAGGAACTTTGGGAAAAGTGACAACTTATATGTTAAGGCACTGACGCTATCAAGAAAAATAAAATCAGTGTGGCCAAAAAGAAGTTTCAAGATTTCAAAATGAAAACAAATGAAACCACTGAGCAAATGGAGTCTAGATTAATTGCTATCATGGATGAACTCACCCTGCTGAATATAATCTATACAAAAGAAGAGATCAATACAAGAATATTGGAAGCCCAACCTGCAAAAGAGGTTTGCGAGATGAAGGTTACTGCCATAGAAGAATCAAGGAGTCTACATGAAGAAGACACCTTCAAGTTGTTTTCAGATGTCAAAGCATATGAATTTTGTAAGAAAATTATTCCGGATATTGAATAAGAAGAACCAAACACCACTGCATTGGCTGCTACACATAAAGAAGAATCATTAGGTGCTCACGATGATCTACTGGATGAGATGCAAGAGCAAATTGCCCTGCTGAGCAAGAAAATCAGAATGATGAAAACTGGAAGGGGTTCTCCAAGAAACATCACCAATAAATCAAATGAAAAGAAGAACGTGGAATCCAAGAAAGATAATGATTATTTGTGTTTTCATTGCAAGAAACAAGGATGCTTCAAACCTGACTATCCTGATCTATAACAGAAAAAGGAACCTGATTATTTGTGCTTCAACTGCATGAAACCTAGACATTTCAGACCTGATTGTCCAGAACTACTAAAGAGCAAAAGTCAGCAAAGAAGATCTGGCAAGAAAGCAATTGTTGCTGAAGATGAATTAGGCTATGAATTTGAATCAGAAAAAGGAAATGAGTCTGATGATACTACACTTGTTGCTGATATGGATGATTATGGTTTAATGGCAAATATGGAAGAAACTGAGGAGGTATACAACTCTGTATCTACAAATACTCATACTGATAGTGATTGTGAATCTACTTGTGGTTCAAATTCTAAAAATTCTTACAATGAAGAAACATTGGATGCCATTCTTAATCAACTGAGGAAAATACAATCTGGTTATGAGATTGTGAAGGCTGAAAAAGAAGCTCTTCAAGTAGAAATTAAAAGGTTAAAAGTTGAATTAAGAACTCTCAAGGGAAAGGAAAAAGAGTTTGGACAGAATCAACATAAGTCTACTGTACATTCAGTAGCTGCTGAACAATCTAGTTCCTCCACATCATTCATTTCTGGAAAGCCTTATGGTGATAGAACATGCCTTGGATTTGGAACTCAACAATCTACTAAGAGTGGATCTTGTAAGGTCACTGAACCTAGTACCAGAATTGGTCCTAAGATTGCGCCTTCACAAGATCCAACACCCAAAAAGGTTGTTGAGGCAGGAAATCCTACTGAGAATACTTCAAAGAGGCAAAATCAAAAGTCAAAAAGGACATCAGTACCTAACAAAAAGGGTAAATACAAGGGTAGGACTGCTGGACCTTCTGATAGCAGACCTGTTGCTAAGGATACTTATCTCAGGGGGAAAGGTAGATTGTTCCCTGCTGATGAAGTTTGGAATATTCATGCCCCTACTGTTAGATACAATAGATATAACAATAATGCTAGGGTAAAACCTCATCAATAGAATCAGCAGATGACTCAGCAGAGGAAGATCATATCAGACAAGGGTACTGAGTTTCTTAATAAAGTTATAAGAGAATATTGTGAGCATAATTGTGTGCTGCATCAATTAGCAGCTGCAGGTGCACCTCAGCAAAATAGGGTTGCTGAGAGAAGAAAAAGGACTTTGAAAGAAGCAGGAAGGACTATGATTTGTGAAGCATTATTAACTGAAAGATATTGGGCTGAAGCAATCAACACAACATGCTATTCACAAAATATGACCTTAACAAACAAGAAGCTGCTAAAGACACTTTATAAGATATGGAATGGAAGAAAACCAAATATATCATATTTCCATCCATTTGGAAGCAAGTGGTTCATTTTAAATCATAAGAAGCAATTGAAGACATTCCAACCAATGTCAGATGAAGGAATCTTCTTGGGATATTCTTCAGTCAGCAAGGCATTTAGGGTACTGAATAAAAGGACATTGAAACATGAAGAATCAATACATGTTGTATTTGATGAACCTAAGTTTAATGGAATGGAAGATAAAATTTCAGTACTTGCTGAAAATCTCCAAGGCACTGATCCAGAATGTGTTGATGTTTTGGAAAGGATAAATGACATAAAAGTTTCTAACCCTAGCCCTGCCCCTGCTGAAGAACCTACTGGTAACACTACTGATGCAACAACTAAAGGAGTTCAAGGATCTGCTGAATCCCCTACTGAAGCAACAGTAGACCCTACTGAAGATGAGGATCATGAGAACCAAACTAACTAAAATTCACAATTGTTAAGGGATCACCCTACTGAACAAGTTATTGGCAATATACAGCAAGGTGTAAGGACTAGAAGACAATTGGAATCAATGTTTACTTGTTTTCTATCTCAAATAGAGCCTAAAGTTGTTGAAGAAGCAATATCTGATCCAGATTGGATAATTGGTAGACAAGAAGAATTGAATGAATTTGAAAGAAACCAAGTTTGGACAATAGTGGAAAGGACTACTCATGCAAATATATTTGGAGCAAAATGGGTATACAGAAACAAATTGTATTAATCTGGTACCATTGTAAGGAATATGGCCAGACTAGTAGCAAAAGGCTATTTTCAAGCGGAAGGAATATATTTTGATGAGACATATGCCTCAGTTCCAAGATTGGAAGCTATACGATTATTCTTGGCATATGCTGCTTATAAGAACTTCAAAGTATACTAGATGGATGTCAAAAGTGCATTTTTGAATGGCATTCTAGAGGAGGAAGTTTATGTACAGCAACCTCCTGGATTTGAAGTTAAAAATCAAGAAGATAAAGTGTACAGACTTAACAAGGCACTTTATGCCTTGAAACAAGCACCAAGATCATGGTATGAAACCTTATCTCAATTCTAGGTGGACAATGGTTTTACCAAAGGTATCATTAACAAGACTCATTTCAGAATCAATGAAGGGGACAACACGCTGCTGGTACAGATTTATGTTGATGACATATTTTTTGGTCCTGAAAATGAATTACTATGTGAAAATTTTGCCAATCTCATGAAAATAAAGTTCCAAATGAGTATGATGGGAGAGATGAACTACTTCTTGGGATTACAAGTCAAACAAATGAAAGATGGAATCTTCATTCATCAAACTAAATATACCAAGGAGTTGCTGAAGAATTTTGGCATGGAAAATAGCACCAAAGTATCAACTCCTATGAGTACAAGCATCAGACTGGATGAAGATAAAGAAGGAAAAGATGTTGATCAGACTTTATACAGTTTGATGATTGGCAGTCTGATGTACCTCCCTACCAGCAGACCTGATATATCCTTTGTTGTAGGTGTTTGCGCAAGATTTCAATCAAAACCAAAGAAAAGTCACTTAGCAGCAGTCAAAAGGATTCTTAAGTATTTAAAAGAGACATTGGGAGTATGGATATGGTATTCAAAAGATGGAAGCTTCAAAGTTATATCTTACTTAGATTCTGATTATGCCGGATGCAAGATTGATAGAAAAAGCACCACAGGAACCTATCAGTTTATGGGAAATAGATCGTTTCCTGATTCAAGAACAAATAGATTTCAATATCAACTTCCATCTTCTTGAAATGAATATATTGTTCTTTGGAAGTTGTCAGCACAAATACTATGGTTAAGACAACAGTTAAGGGATTATTGAATTGAAGAAAAAGAAATTCCTATAATGTGTGACAACATAAGTGAAATATATGGTGGTTCTTTACATTTATGTGAGACATCAGTTTATAAGAGATCATGTTGAGAAGAAATATATGGTGGTTCTTTACATCCTACTGAAGATCAACTTGCTGATATATTTACAAAACGATTGGATAGTGAAAGATTTGCTAAGTTAAGAACTGAACTTGGCATCATAAAAGTTGACCGATACTCTAACCAAAGAAAGAAGTGTAATCGAATTCACCAAGGGGATTAGTCTTTTCTATGTTGGGTGAGCTCACTTAGCAGACTAGTCATTGGTATCAACAATTCCAAATACTTAAATAAGTTTGGACAATTGAGCAAATGAAGTTGCCAAGGGGATTGGTCTTTGTCATGTTGGGTGAGCCCACTTGACAGATTAGTCATTGATGTTAAACTTCATCTTGTATTATCAGTTGGACAAAACAAGTGAGTAAGAAGATCAGCAGAGTAACCCTGTCAGGTGATGAAGAGGTCAGCCGAGCGATCTTTTCAAAGCAGTCGCTAATCCAAGTCTACTGAAGATCAAGTCTGCTGGAGAATACGTTACAAGACAGTCAAACTTAAATGAAAGTCAACAGTAATTGGATATTATTCTTATCCTTTATAACTGCGTTTACATTATCCAACGGTTACTACTCTTTATTGGATCAATTAGTGGAACACGTGGCAACATCACATTTATTCAAACTTTAATCGTGGTTAAATGATACAGAACGTGTACAGTACTTTCTTTACAGTTAGTACCCACTTTCTTTCCTTATATATACAGACATATATACAGAGGTGATGCTTACATTTTTAGATCGATTTTCTCTGAGAATACAAAGTGTGAACACAGATTTACAAAGCTTTCTCTTTATCTTTCTCAAATTTCTAATGGTGGATAATGATGACGGTCAAATTATACCCGTAAAAGTCATCAACGTTGACCTTAAATCGAGATTAATAATGTATATTTCATATTAAATCACATGTTTATATTTAATATTTAATGTTATGTGATTTATATTATGTGAATTGGTATTTAGCTGTTGTTATTATTTAAAGCCGATTTATTGTGTGATAATTATTGATTTTGCAGATCACAACAAATCGAGAGGATTAATGTCATTCAATCAATTATATCAAGATAAAGAAGGAAGAAAATCGGAGCATTAATCAAGAGATAAATGAGAGATTAATCAGATCAACACGAAAGCGTCGCGCAGTGGGGAACAAGATAGACGAAAACGATTGACGCGTGAAAAGTTAGGTTCGGTCGACCGAGCCTCGATGCTTGATCGACCGAGTGTCACCTCTCGGTTGACCGAGCCTCGGTTTGGGTCGGTTTTCGGCTTTAATCGTGCTTATCTTCTAGAACCACCCTAAGTCGGCAAAAACCTCTATATAAGCAAGCAACTACGAGAATTGTAATACACAAAAATACACCAACATATCCCTTCATTCTTTCTTCAATTTTATAGCTTTGATACAATGTAGTTTATTGAAGGTTTCCGAAAAATTTAAGGGCTGCAATATGTAAGCCTTTATTTTCTGTTTCTTTTCTTTTAAGTAATTAATCCCTCCCAATTATGCTTTATTGTTTGAGTTAGTTAATTCATAGCTAGATGATGTAGATCTAGGTTATGTCGTTATGGATGTGGCGAAGCCTTGTCTATGAGGATCCCATAACCTACGTCATATACTTAGTTTCTATCCATGAATCTGTATTGTTTAATTAATGCGATCGTGTTAGTTTATATGAATGCTTTACGAGTTCTTGCTTAATCTGCTCGTATGATGAAACGCCGAGAGATACGCTCAGGGGATGTAATCTGGGATGAAATTGATTCGGTGACCGAATGAGTCCACTCGGCCGATCGAGCCCACCTATTCGGTCGACCGAGCCCTGCTTTTATCCGTTAAATAGCCACGCCTTTATGGTTAGGTTAACTTAATAGAATTTATTATCTCGTGAGGTATGGCTATGGCTACGTTACTCGCTTAGTTTAATTAAAACGTAAAAGGAAATACCAATATAAAACTCTTAGGTAGGCTTATGAATTGATCTTCGGACGCTCAAAGAATATCTAGGTAGGTTTATATTTGGGAATTGCATGCACCGCTTATACGCACGTCGTAGATTAGCATGAGACTATAACTTGGTAATTGCTAGTTGGACGAGAGCTTGAGTAATCGTCAGAAGTACGCCTAACCAAAGGAATGTTGCCCGGACGAGGTGTACGGTTAATATCGGCATCCTGTAGTCGTAAGCGTGTGAGTTATATGAGATGGAGGCACCAAAAGCGCTAAGTCACGTAACAATATCACGTTGATTTAGTGACTTACCGGTGCTAAGTCAAGTTAAAGAGGATGACTCCCGTGAGCCAATCTAAGATAGATACAAACGGATTGACAGCTTAATAAGTTCGATTTATTATATAAATTAGCTAGGTCCAAACGATAAAGACTATAATTGGGGAGGTTAATTACGTTGTGTCGAGTCGTGTCTTTACTTTTCTTGTCTTATGTTGGTCGTAGACCGCCTCTATGTCTTTGACATGTTTAATTAATTGTTTATATATGGAATGACCCACAATTGGTTCCCTGTGGGATCGACCTTGATTCACTATAGCTATACTACGATGGGCCTAGTCCTCTTGCTAGTATTGGTTTATGGTGGTCAAGTATTTTATAACCTGATTGACCACGTCATCAAGTTTTTGGCGCCGTTGCCGGGAACCAACGGTCAATTTTATATATAAATAATTTTCTTATTCATGTCGGGTTTTCTGCTTTGTAGAGTCTGCTTTTACGTTTTTGAGTCCTCTCGTTGTTCAAGCACTCACCTAAAAATTCCGCATTCTTAAAAAAAAAAAAAAAAAATAAAATAAAATAAAAAATTATTCGGTCGAATCGAGAGTTTATAATTTTTTTTTTTGTTTGTTTTGTTTTGTTCTGTCTACACGGTTTCTTTCGATTTGTGTTTTTCGAAAGTCCGAATTTCATGCGTGTCTGCTTATCCTCAGTATGTTTAATCCAGAGGTCTCGATAAGCGGCATGGGAAACCATGTTAAAATCGCCACGGTCCGTTTTGTTTTTTCTTCTTCTCGCTTGCGTAAACCAGGGAAGCAATAATGCATGTCATTAATTTTTCAAGGGCGCCAGAAAATAACCCAAATAACATGTGGAGCTACGAATCTAAAATGGGAAAAGCAATGGAAGCAATACCTTTAAAGCACCAAGATGGCTCCGGAAAAAAATTTTAAAGGCTTAAATTCTTCGTGGTATAATGTTGAAGGCAAGCTTATGTTTTACTACCTTGTGGTTTTTTGAGCATAAGTTAGCCTATACATGAACCTTAGTATGAATCTTAGCCCGGAGTTAGTTTGTAAGATTAATTCTATTAGTGCCGGAGGTTCCGCTTCAAATCATGCCTCATCTGTAGAGGGTGTAGGGAAGCATGTAGTCGTTGAAAGGAATCAGTGAATAAAGAGTTCCTCGTAGTTCTGTTAAAATATCTTTGTCCTATGCATGAGATTGCTTCTACTGGCCATGGGAGCAACAAATTGAGTAGTTTAAGCATTCACAATCTAAAGAAGACGTTGAGTTTTGAAAGAACGCAATCTTCTGCTTTCGTTGAGTTTTAGGGTGATGGCTTCTCGGTGAACCCACCTTAAACAAAAACGAGATTACGCTTTGGGTGACAATTTAGAAATCGAAGAATCTTTGTACATAGGTTCGGAAATGGTTTAACCATGGCTGGGCGAGTTCAACCGAGCTTCGGCTCAATCTACTTCCCTCCACGTGTGATGTACGTTACAGCAGTTCAACAAGACTTAGCATAGCCGATAAGCCTTCGGGCTAAACGGGGCTTAATCTTGACGGATTGGCCTGAACTGTCACATATGTTCCAACGAATAAGACAAATGTAGGCTTGCCTACATAACCGACCTTATTCGAGTACTTTGATTCATTGTTTCTTATTGTCAAGGCCAAAACCGTAATTAGTAACCGTAATTCACTAATTCCTAAACGAGAGCCGAGGTAAGAGCTTTATATAAATGGTATGGATAAATGTCGTTTCCTAGGTATCACAACCAAGGAAGGGGTATAAATCCAGAAAAGAAACAAGCCCACCTCTTATAGTGCTCGTAGAGGGTCAATATCTAGTAATCCAAGAATAATGACTCGACAAGGATACTTTTGGAAAGTCGAGTGAGGACTCTAAACTCGAACTACTTCTTTAAAACCCTTAGGATTTCTTTTTAGGATTTTAGGTTTTGTTTTCTTTGAGTCAAATAAAAAGTAACGTGACATATGTTGAGGTTTTTTATTTTGCCGTGTTCCGATGGCCATTGGGCTAAGGATGTGCAAAACTTTTTACTCAATATAGGCCACGTGAAATAGAGTTCCGTAGGAGAGTCGAGAAATTGCTAAAGAAAAGAAATTTAGCAAACAACCTTAAGATGGAAGCATTAAGAGAGCTTGAGAATTATTGAAAATGTAATGAGAATGATTGGTGTGAACAAGAACAATCTTGGTCAAATTCTAAAATCTTTTAGAATGGTGATCCAAGTGAAAATTCAAAGTGGTGCGCAATTCATTCCTCAGAACTACCCTTATCCTTTCATTTATACCTTTTCACCCTTCAACCTTTTTCGATCCTCTCACCAATCACCTCTAACAGTTCACATTTCTAACCATTCTTTCATCGCCTCTCTTTCTTCCATCCGTTTCACTCTCCCACCCAATCTCAATGCCTTAACCATTTTCAACCCACCCATAAACACAATTTCTTACCCATCCTTTATCTTTTCTTCCCATCCTTATGTGTATCTTTTTTCTAAACCCATCACATTCTCAACCTCCATTTTGTTTACACAATACCTATGTGTTGCGGAATTTGAAATATTGCTAAGCTTTAATGATTATCTTTTATCATTTTGATTTTCATGATCCTAGTTGGGGGAAGTGTAGCTCTGCCCTAGCTAGATTTTAAAGGTTTTTGGTTCGATCAAAGTACAACTTATCTTTCTACCGGAAGTTTTAAATTTCACGTTTTTTCCGTCTATTCCGGCATTTCTAGATGCCAAGTTTTGTTCTGAAATATCACACAGATCCGACCTTGTTGATGACGGTTATGACTTTTACGTGATACATTGGGTTATTAGTAATTTCGAGGAGTAGCTACATCTCCCTAAGTTGTTGGTATCCAATGCAAGCGAGAAGTTTCGCGTTCAAGATTTGATTTTATCTTTAGCCAATAGGTCGCATTCAATCTGCTATACCTTACCAAGTTTCTCTTTATATCTTTGGATCAATACATAGTGAGCCACCCCTCGTGGGGTTATGCTTTTGATCTTTGTCTTATCCACCCGGTTTTAGAAGAAGTCTACCATCTTTAGTTGCTTGTTTATTTTCTTTCTATTTAGTATTTTTCTTTTGGTATTCCTTGTCATTGGTTGTATAAAATAAAGTGGCTTAAACTGTTTTTAGGTATTTATACCTCATTATTGCCACATTATTCTATACCTTCCATAGACATGGTGTTATTAACGGTTTCGTGGAGTTTGTCTGCTTATACAGGTTTTCACTTGCTTCTCCACAACGTGCTGAAATTTACTCCGATGTTCTGCCTTTACTTGAGAGCCGTTTCCAGAGCTAAGTCTTCTTCTTAACTTCTCATTTATTTTTGTCATTGAGGACAATGCCATGTTTAAGTGGGGGTAGGAGACTTAGCCATGTTATGTTATAAGTGAAAATTGAATGAAACGGTACAAAATTGAAAAAATTGAATAAATACCATATTAGGTATCTCGTACCCTTAGAATTGTGAGTTCCTAGCAAAGAGTTGATAGGAAATAAACCAAGTTTCATGAGTACGTGATCATTTTATACTTATGTTAGGTAAATTTAAGGATATTCATGCTCGTTTTTGCAAGTAGTTATTTATTATTCAATTACTCAATCTGTGAATCGAGTATACCGCGCAAATCATAATAACTGAAGAAATTATGTGTACATTGCATAGATGATTGGTTATGTAGACTTAGTGTCGATACTTATTGACTGATGTATTCTTATCTTCTTGCCAACAAAAGCGGAGTAATAAGCTTGAGACGTACCTGTGTTTTAGCAAAATGTTAGACACTGGGCTTGTAGTAACATTACCAAAGTAGCCCCGCGCTTGTGGTAATATTCGATGCTATACATGATCTAAGATAGGGGGATACTCTAAAAAGTTTTCTTCCTTGAGATTAATAGTATTTGAAAAATATGAAGATATGAAAAGAATATTCAACTCTTTAAGAGGCTTTGAGTAGTACTCGGTCTCCAAGTCCAAAAACCCTATAGATTCGCTTCTTGCTTATTGCTCTAGTGCTTCAAAATTTAAAGGCTTGAGAAGTATGAATGCTGAGGTTGGTAGGTTGAGATTACGGTTGGCATAAATTCTAATCTTGCTACTGACGAATATATAAAACTAAATGCACATGCACACATCACTTGATTCATAGTGAGTAGTGAATAATGGATATCTTATGAGCATGACTAGTATGAGTTGACTTGAGCTTCTTGCGTAAGTATGACCTGACCATGGGAAATGTTGTCTTGGGAAATGACTTATTGATGCTTTGTTCGGGACGATCAAAGTCTAAGTGGGGGGTAGTTGATGACGGTCAAATTATACCCGTAAAAGTCATCAACGTTGACCTTAAATCGAGATTAATAATGTATATTTCATATTAAATCACATGTTTATATTTAATATTTAATGTTATGTGATTTATATTATGTGAATTGGTATTTAGCTGTTGTTATTATTTAAAGCCGATTTATTGTGTGATAATTATTGATTTTGCGTATCACAACAAATCGAGAGGATTAATGTCATTCAATCAATTATATCAAGATAAAGAAGGAAGAAAATCGGAGCATTAATCAAGAGATAAATGAGAGATTAATCGATCAACACGCGTGCGCAAAAGGGGGAACAAGATAGACGAGAAAAACGATTGACGCTGGTGAAAAGTTAGGTTCGGTCGACCGAGCCTCGATGCTTCGGGTCGACCGAGTGTCACCTCTCGGTTGACCGAGCCTCGGGTTTGGGTCGGTTTTCGGCTTTAATCGTGCTTATCTTCTAGAACCACCCTAAGTCGGCAAAACCTCTATATAAACAAGCGACTACGAATTGTAATACACAAAAATACACCAACATATCCCTTCATTCTTTCTTCAATTTTATAGCTTTGATACAATGTAGTTTATTGAAGGTTTCAAAGAATTTAAGGGCTGCAATATGTAAGCCTTTATTTTCTTTCTTTTCTTTTAAGTAATTAATCCTCCCAATTATGCTTTATTGTTTGAGTTAGTTAATTCATAGCTAGATGATGTAGATCTAGGTTATGTCACATGGATGTGGCGAAGCCTTGTCTATGAGGATCCCATAACCTACGCCATATACTTAGTTTCTATCCATGAATCTGTATTGTTTAATTAATGCGTATCTGTGTTAGTTTATATGAATGCTTTACGAAGCTATGTTTAATCTGCTTACTCAGATGATGAAACGCCGAGAGATACGCTCAGGGATGTAATCTGGGGATGAAATTGATTCGGGTGACCGAATGAGTCCACTCGGTCGACCGAGCCCACCTATTCGGTCGATCGAGCCCTGCTTTTATCCGTTAAATAGCCACGTCTTTATGGTTAGGTTAACTTAATAGAATTTATTATCTCGAGAGGTATGGCTATGGCTACGTTACTCGCTAGTTTAATTAAAACGTGTAAAAAGGAAATACCAATATAAAACTCTTAGGTAGGCTTATGAATTGATCTTCGGACGCTCAAAGAATATCTAGGTAGGTTTATATTTGGGAATTGCATGCACCGCTATACGTACGTCGTAGATTAGCATGAGACTATAACTTGGTAATTGCTAGTTGACGAGAGCTTGAGTAATCGTCTCAGAAGTACGCCTAACCAAAGGAATGTTGCCCGGACGAGGTGTACGGTTAATATCGGCATCCTTAGAGTCGTAAGCGTGTGAGTTATATGAGATGGAGGCACCAAAAGCGCGAAGTCACGTAACAATATCATTGGTTGATTTAGTGACTTACCGTGCTAAGTCAAGTTAAAGAGGATGACTCCCGTAGCCAATCTAAGATAGATACAAACGGGATTGACGAGCTTAATAAGTTCGGGCTTTATTATATAAATTAGCTAGGTCCAAACGATAAAGACTATAATTGGGGAGGTTAATTACGCTGTGTCGAGTCGTGTCTTTACTTTTCTTGTCTTATGTTGGTCGTAGACCGCCTCTATGTCCTTGACATGTTTAATTAATTGTTTATATATGGAATGACCCACAATTGGTTCCTCGTGGGATCGACCTTGATTCACTATAGCTATACTACGATGGGCCTAGTCCTTGCTAGTATTGGTTTATGGTGGTCAAGTATTTTATAACCTCGATTGACCACGTCATCGATAAAGGTGATGTTCATATTGGAGCGAGCCAAAGTGTTAGAGGGTTCATTGTTGATGCTATCAAGACCGAGCTAGCTATCAATATTGGTAGAAGAATAAGAAGATATGAAGGATTAGAGGATGTTCGAATCGATATATGAATGCATCTCTTATATAAATGTTACAAATTTCGGAGAAATATAGTGATTAGAGATGATAGAGAGGAATTTACTACCACTCATTAATGCCTGTGAGATTGAAATCTCGTCAAACTCCAGAGAGGGAAGTATTCAGATTTGGACCTGGAAATGGTGCTCCAACCAATCCTGAATCAATTGAGCTGTCTAGATTTGAGTTTGTTGATGCAATAAAGACCAACAAATCCATAAAATCATCACTGAGTATCAATGTGAAGCATATCAGAATGGATTATAATCTGCTGAGCAAGATTATTGCTAAAAACATTCTTGGATTTAGTGGAAGCATTGACACATTGTCTGGACCCAAGATTGACCTGTTGATAATCATATGCAAGAGTATAAAGTTTGATTGGGATGGATTCTTTGTCCAATACAAGAAGAATGTGATAACAGAAGACAAAGATGGGACAAGGAAGTCCAAAACACTGCCTTTGGGCTTGATGATACAGGCCCTACTGACTCATTTGAAGATTGCTGATGTTGCACCTATAAATTCAACAAGTCAAGATACAAACAAGAAATCAGTTATCTCATCCCTGGTTTGGATGATGATGAATATTTAGATGTTGAAATGACATAGAGTGACAATGATACAGATGATGATGCTGGTGGTGAGCAGGTTAAGCAAGTTACACAACCTCGGCCGTGATCTAAGAAGGTCACGAGAAAAGAAAGGATAGTAATACAAGAAAGATCACTGAGCTTTTAAAGCCTAAGAAGACAAGGCAGCAACCAATAGACACTGCTGAGTCCACTGAGGGTCCAGTTGAAGTTGAACTTACTGAGCCCACTGAGGTTAAAAGGAAGAAATCTGCTGTTGAGATTTTGAAAGAACAACAGAAATAGGATAGAAGAAAAAGGAAAGCTGCTGAGATTGAGGAACAACCTGCAAAAAGAATGAAACATGTTGTGAAAAAGAAGATATATGGTAAAGGCAAGGAATTAAGGGTCCTGGAGGACCAAAGAGAAGAAGAAGA
>JAOBSW010000219.1:0-93150 GCA_026214975.1 Gentiana macrophylla | reverse complement strand
ACATTCACAAGAACGAGGGTATTGCCGTGACATCATACAATGTGAATACACCTTTGGCAAAAAGTGTACCGAGAGAATGAATCAAACTCTTCTGGAGTGGGAAAGATGTATGATATCTAATGTGGGATTATGAGCGGGTTTTGACAGAGGTCGTAAGTACAACATGCTACTTAATCAACGTGAGTCCTCATACAGTGATCAATCTCACGACACCATTCGAGATGTGGTCAAGGACGCTCGCTTGACTACTCAGCCTATGGGTTTTTGGAAGCATAGTTTAAAATCATGTGAGTGAAGTGGAAAACCGGAACTAAAGGCTAAGAAAGAACTGCTCATATGGTATGGAAATAGAGTGAAAGGTTATAGAATTTGGTCATCGGCAGAGAAATGTAGAGTTATACTAAGTAGATGTAGTCTTTGATGAAAACTCAATGATCACCATCTTAGGGGGATCTACCGAATCAAACCAATGTAGAATCTGAAAGTGGCTACTGTAAATAGACAGAGCATCGGCTGGAGTTAGCCGATGCAAAACTCAACTTATCCAAGTCAAAGACTTTATGATCTTCGTTGTCGAACCGTGAGTCTGATCCAAGTTTGTCACCTAACAACGGTCACTGAGCATCAAATGATATTTGTTAACATAAGATACCAAGTAGCAGAGCTAAGAACCTTTGTTGAGGTAACTCCCAAGAGGTATGGTTTTCATGATATGGTTGGATATGTACTTAAAGTTGCGTAATATGGATGGTTTTGAACCTTCTACTTCACATGGAAGCAAAGGATATTGTTCTAAAGCATCTCAATGGCTTGTCGCCACGGGAGATAAAATGGAGTCATTATTGAAGAATCGGATTTGGGATATAGTTAAACATCCAAATTGACGGGATATTTGTTACTTGCAAACGGATCTTTAAGAAGAAAATGAATGAATGAGGCAAAAGGTCAAGTATAAGGCACATTTGATTGCAAGAGGATTCAATTGTAAAGAAGGGGTAGACTTTGATTTAGATATTCTCACAAGTGGTCGACACACTTCAATCAGAGTGTTACTAGCAATGGTGGCATAAATGATCATGAACTTGAGTACTTAGATGGAAGATAACTTTTCTACATGGTGAGGTAGATAAAGAGATACACATGACCCACCAGAGGAATTTCATGTTCTCGGGAAGGAAGACTTGTGTGCAAGTTAAAGAGGTCCTTGTATGGACTAAATCACGCCCCTAGCAAAGTGGGTATAAAAGGTTTGATAGTTTTATGATCCAAATTGGTTATAATGTAGTCCATATTATCATGGTGTATCACAATCAAGAGATGGATCACATATCTATCTTGTCCCAGATGTGGATGATATGTTGATATATGTTGAAAAGGAGTCCGATGTTCAAAATCAAGAATCTTCTCATGGTCGAGTTTGAAATGAAAGATTTAAAAAATGCAAGAAGAATTAGTGGATGTAGATCCTGAGAGATGTGTCGGAAGGTTCGCTTTTATCTCAAAGATGGTTATATATATAAGATATTGGCGACGGCATGTCTCATTGAAAACCCAATAGATAATCTTATGGCATCTAATATTTATTTGTCTATTTATGCTTCACAATCACAGAGGAGAACGAGTATATGTCAATAGTTCCCCTATGCTAAGGCAACAAATAATGCAAACTGATGTATGCCATGGTGTGCACTAGGCCTAACTCGCTCAGCGAATGTTGTAAGTCACCGGTTCATGGCTCAACTCCGGAAAAGAACACTTGGAAAGTCGTGAAAAGAATGTTCAGGTGGTCATTGGGTAAAGTTGGTGTTGGTCTCATTTATCGAGGTGATACTTGGCGGCATGATCACAAGCGTACTACGATGGCCGATTATGCATTTGATGTGGACAAAGTAGGAAATCAATGACCGGTTATGTTTTCACATTGTGAGAATTCTGTATCACCGAAAGACCCTCTTCATGCCACAAAGAGCTTTATCAACTACCGAGGCGTAATATATGGCTCTTAGTGAAGCAAACAAAGAGGTATCCATCAAGGGCTAGTCAGCTGATTCGGGGCAACATCAAGATCAAGATGAGATTTATCAGGTCATTTGAGTGCAATTGCCTAGCTAACGATCGTGTTCATCACGAGAGAACCAAGAATATTGATGAGGTATTATTTTCGAGAAACGAGAAGAGGTTGTAATGAACACGCATCAACACCAACGATAACCCTGCTGATATGTTCTCTAAATCTGCTCAAGAGAGCAAGTTTCAATTGTGTCTCGACTTGTTGAATATTCAAAGCTTATAATCTAGAAAACTGAAACTTAGTCGAGGGCAGGTCAACATAAGGATTCTATTAGTAATATGGTACATGTACATCCGGTATTGGCAAATGCATCCGGTACATGTACATCTATTTGTGCAACTGCTTGGTCGTGAATGTGAGTTCACTTTTTCAATTGAAAATGCTTTGGCTATGTTTAGATGAAAGTGAATAAACTTAACACTTAAAACTTTTTGGAGTTAAAACAAACTTAGTGGTGGTCAATATTCTGGCTAACATAAGCAAATCTGGCCGACTATGATCTATTGACTTATTGCAAATTGAATATACATATTTTAAGCCTTTATACATGTTGTTAAAAGATGATACTAAGTATTAGATACTCAAGAAGGAAAGGGTCACTACAAGAAAAGCTTTTGGCAAATGCGGCAAACAACCATTGGTAGTGCACAACGCGTGCTGCAAAGTTCAATGCCGCTTAAAAGTATTAGTAATCGATGACATGCAAACTTGTACGGTCGATACTATTATTGCAACTTATGTTGTGTGTCGCTAATTTATTATTGGCACTTTAAATTATGTGTCGTTGATCCAATTATTGGCAAATCTTGTTGTGTTCCGCCAAAATGAAAGATATATTAACGGGCGAAGTACTTAAGAACGCCGCAAAATTGACTGATTTTAATGGTCGCTGCAGTGCATAAGTGCCTGCAGATTTGTTTTTTTCATTGTAAAAAATTTTATTCACCCAATACAACAAGGGATGCTCACCTATATAAAATCAAAACCATTCTTATAATAGTGAATGAGTACACAAAAATATTTTCAATAATACACAACTCAATACCAAACCAATTAATTGAACCCACAACAATAGAAATACAAAATTCAACACATTGAATGAAGAACTAAGACAATACATTAAAATCGAAATAACAAGTTCCTACTAAATCCAACAAATTGAATAATAAACTATGAAAATACAATAAAATAAAGATTTTTCATCCATGTAATCACTAGTTGTATTAGAGCCTCTGACATATGCTGTCCACCCATGAGGACCAATTTGATATGGACTTGCAATATTGCTAAATTTCAGAAAACAAAACAAAAACAGAGATCTATGCTGTCACTAAGTTTTTTATTCAACATTATGCATAACAATAACTATTATCACAAAGGTTAGGAAGACCTCGCTCTACGGTGTATAAACAATTATAACTCCTGTTTCATCCTATGTCACATGCAAATACAAATTACCTTGGAACCATATTTTTAAATCATATTTACTAAACAAGAGTAACAAAGTGAACTCATGGTAAAAACATTTGATAAAATGAAACAAAATTCAGATAGGATAAGCATACATAAAGTAGTTTCCATGGTGAATCAATTGTGCCCATGAATTAACTAATCCGGGAAGAGTCGTCAGATCAAGCCAAGACCCTACTAAGCTTAGAATCACACGAGGTTCTAAACATGCTCTTCATAGTTTTGATTCAACCACACTTGGGCACATTTTCAAGCAAGTTAAGACAAGCAATCTAAAGGCATAAAGTAAGTGCACAAGAAGAGAACACAAAGAGTTTGACCATACTAAAAGTCCATCTGCAAAAGAGCTACTCCCTCCGTCCCATTTTATTCATTCTGCTTGACTTTCACAATGATTAAGAAAATCAGAAGTTAATGCTTTGAATCATATTAAATGATCTAATATTTTTACACTTATGCCCTTTAAGTTGTTGTTGGAACATTTAATGCTACACATTTTTTATTGTAAATATTGTAAAGAGAAAAAGGGATTTGAAGAAATTTAAGAATTAACGCACAAAGTGGACACTTATTTTATTGACAAACCAAAAATAAAACAATGACAAATAAAACGATTTAGAGGACTATCCATTTCTGGTACTTAAAAAAGCTACAAAAATTGAAGGGCAGACTTTGACAAATCATAAGTCACTGTGTAGACACCAGGAAAATAATAATAAAAAGAAATAAAAGAGATAGAACGAAGAGTTGAAGAAGCTAGCATACCCTAGGTGATACGAAGCACAGAAGCACCGGAACCACTCCCAAAGTCTAGGAAATCTGAAAATTCACCGAAGTCCAGAAGGTCATATGAGGACCTCAACACGTTTAGCAATACTTCTGGATGGTTAGGATATAAAAGGCACAAATGTCAAAAGGTAAAAGGATTGTCAAAAAAAATGGACGTCCATGATTAATAGTATGGTACATAAATATATTATGTTAATTAGGATATTACCATATCCGTGTCAATATACTATCTACTCTCACAAGTCAAAAGTCTGAAAATCAGCATACTTAGCTTAGAGGCAAAGTCCTAGCTCATACCTTTAATACAGTATATAAATGTGAAACTGTTGTCTAACACTAAGCAAAAACATATGTAGACACGAGCCACTCACACGATCATATGTCATTTTTGATAATCTGCTCCTTTAAGAGCCAAGCTCCTGCAAGTAACCCCATAAAGCATTGATTACCTACATGGTTGTATATGTATCACCATATATATAATAAGCTCAATATGACTTTTTTAAGGTAGCACCAGAGGAAATAAAAACCAATCTGAATCACAAACTGTAAGCATCAATCTGAAACTGCATTCATACTTGAAGAATTCCATGATGACCACAAAAAGGACAATGACGACAAAAAGGACAATGACGACAAAAAAGGACAAAAAAGGACAAAAAAGAATTCCTAATAGTATGAACAATTGTTTTACAAACATGACCACAAAAAGGACAATGACGATCTTTGATCGGTATTCTTGAAGCTATCAATGCATTGGTTTTGAAAGCGTTCTGCCTGACCTCCAATAGGCAAAATATTTAGTAGTTGAGGACCTTTCCTCTATCAAATCCTCATCCACCTGTCCTTTCTATGTGTGACATATTTGGGATTAAAGCTTGTCATTGATAGTAAAAAGAAAAAATAGAGCCAATCACAAATTTCCCTTCAACAGCATCAAAATCCATAGGTTAGAAAACATCTTCAAATGTGCTTACATACATTTGTTTTCACACTATGTATATACAATGTTCATCCTAAAGTGATAGAATTATTGAATAACAATATATTTTGTCATTGAGTAAAAATGAATCATTACAGAGTTTATATAGTTAGCCACAAGGCTATAAACGTAAATACAAAGAGAATAAACATAATTATCGAAGGCCAAGCTTGGAAATGAAAGCGTAAAAGATAAACGGGCGTTGGCTTATGAGAACGCTCGCCAACCTCGATCGTTAGTGAGCTACACGAGCAACACGCAACAAGGCCTCTCTCAACATGCTCACGAATAAAGTGATAATCTATAGCAACATGCTTCATGCGTGAATGAAATGATCGGATTGGCGCCAAATCAAGAGCACCTAAATTATCACAAAAGATCACCGTGTGGTCTCAACCGAAACCGAGATCCGCAAGCGTATAGGTCACCAAGCAATCTCTCGCCGCAGACGCTAACGACCAGATTCGGCCGTGGATGAACGAGCGATCGAGGTTTGCTTCTTGAGCTCCAGAAATCACATTCCTACCCAAGAAGACGATATACGCAGAGGTAGTGGTATAACCGCGCTCCTGCTCCCCCGTAATCGAGAAAGCATGCAGAGCCAACGGCGAATCCCGATATAATCGCAGACCCATAGCGGCGGTGCCGCATAAGAAACGCAAACACACGCTTGACTAACATCCAATGGTACTCGGTCACGGAGCATGCATAAACCGAGAGAGCTTATTAACGGCAAACTCAATATCAACCCGTGCAAAGCATAAATACCGTAAGGCTCCTAAGATTTGGCGACATCGAGTAGGGTTGGAGAAAGCTTGGAGAGACAAAGCAGGATCACCGTAAAAGGCATCAAAGAGCATAGGCGTGGAGACGGGTTTGGAGTCCTCCATATGAACTCGAGATAATAAGTCACGAGTGTACCTGGTTTGCAATGAGGAGCATGCCCAGAGGAGAATGTGCGACCAACCCCCAAGAAATACGATAAGAGACCCGCATCCTTAATAGAGAACCTAGAACCAAGCCGATCAATAATACCTGTGAACTCGCCACAGAGCTACTCAGTAATAATAATGTCATCGACATATACCAAGAGCATAGTAATACTACACGGTGGATGCTGCAACAAACAAACAAATGGATTTAATCAAGAACCGAGTTAACAAATCCCATAGTAAGAAGAAAATTTTTAAGCTTCACGGTACCAGGCACGAGGTGCCTCGCTTAAGGCCATAAATTGCCTTACGGCTTACACACAAATGTGGGTTTAGTAGCATCCTCAAACCCAGCGGTTGACTCATATAGACATCTTCCAAAGTGTCCCCTCGCAGAAGTCATTGTTGACATCAAGTCGGGCGAAGGCACCAACCCATAAAACCGCAATAATAAGAACAAGGCGAATCGTGAATCGGCTTAACGACAGGACTAAAGGTCTCAAAGTAGTCTAAACCAGGCCGCTATGAAATCCTTTGGCAACCACCGAGCCTTGTACTTATCAATTGAGCCATCCGTTTCGCTTGATTCTCGAACACCCACTTACGCCCAACAATGTTTAAATCAGGCACGACGGGGGAACCAAGGACCACGATTATCATTGCGCAGAAGCGCACTATACTCGCCGACATCGCAACACACCATCGCGGACACCGCAAGGCTTGCTTAAGGGCAGTAGGGGCCGGCTTCAAGGTAGCGGTTTTGTAACCGAACTTGGAGGTTGAAGATGGTACGAGGTTTGTATATTTGGTTTCTGTGAGCGAGTTGTCATAGAGTGTGGTGGTGGTGGGAGGAGGTGGAGGAGCGGAGGCGGAATCACTATTGGATGTACGAGGAGGAATGAAAGATGAAGACAAAGCAAGGCTATCGGACGGGGGCCGTTGCTTTCGGTCAGGGCCGGTGGTCTCGGTTGAGGGGTTGCCGTGGGAGGGACGGACTGAACCGGGCAGAGAGGCTCATAATACTCAGTGAGGTAATAAGGCGGATAGAGCAGTACGTATGGTCTATATAGGGATGGTAGCAAAAGAAATATATCCTCCACAAAGCTTAACATCGCGGGATGTGCACAGACGGGACGCAGATAGATCATAGCAAAGGTAGGCACTTTGAGTGAGGAGTAGCCAAGGAAGACGCAAGGTTTGTAAGTGACTCAAGTTTGTGATTATTATATGGTTTAAGCCAGGATAACACAGACACCCAAAGACTCAAGTTTGGAATAATTGTGAGGATCCGAGAAGAGCTTAAGATGAGGGGAGAGCATGTCAAGATTTTTTGTAGCATACGATTGATGAGGTAGATAATTTGACCGACAAAGATACGACCAATAGGTGATCGGCATGGAGGCATGAGAAAGAAGAGCTAAGGCGCTTCGGTGATATGGAGATGACGCTGCTCAGAGATACCATTGTGTCGGCGGGTGTAGGTGGGAGACGTGAAGTGGAAATGCCGTAAAGCGAAGAAGAGGGGCGCAGCTTTATATACTCGGTTCCATTGTCGAGTAAAGAGTTTTGATAGTGAGTATCCAATAATTTTTCAACATATGTTTTGAATTTGACAAAGGTGGAATAGACATCGATTTATAAGCCAATGGATATATCCAAATGAAGCGAGTAAAATGGTCAACAAATAAAACATAATACTTGAAACCATCAATTGAATAAACAGAGATGTCCGTATATCTCAATAAATGACCTCCAAAGGTTTAACGGTACATAATGTCGAATCGTAAAAGTGGATCCGTGGCTCTTATTACAAAGACACGAATCACAATAAGTAGAAAGAAACAAGATAATTCTAAAAATTATTTTTTGCAAGATTTTGAATGACGGGAAAAGTCGGATGGCCGCAAATGACGATGCCCGTAGCAAAGAGAGGCTTTGGACGCAGAGAAGGCAAAGAGAGCTTTTGAAGACCACAGATAGGCCCCATCACCGACTTGTCCCTGGTGCAGGCATGTGCCCGCTTTCAAATCCTTCACCAAAACGAGTCGTAAGAATTCAATAGTTACTGCATTATCGCACAAAATTTTTGACCGAAAGTAGATTACGAAAGAGAGGGAACACAGAGGACGTGATTTAATTTAAAGGAAGAGAGGAGGTAGAGCCAATGTGAGTGATAGCCAAGAGCCACCATCGGAATGACTATACTAGCCGCATTCTTTGATAAGCGGGAATGCAGAGAGAGCAAAGTTGAGCTCCTGTGTCATGTGGGTGAGAGGCACCACTGCCAAGCATCTAGTGAGCGTATGATCGAGTATGGCACAGATAACTCGGAGCAAAGATGTCGAGCAACACGAGCATGGTGGAGGTGCTGGGAGGCCGAGGCTACCTTGGTTGCGAGGTGGGCGGGGAAGATTGTTGCAGAGGGATAGGCAGCAGGGCAAATGCCGGTAGCAACGTGACCTTGACACCACAGAGCTGGCGTAAGCCTTGGTAGCCTTTGAGTTACGAGAAAGTGGACCTTTGGAGGAGTGATCGGGGAGGGGGGTGGGGGGGTCTCGGGTCAGGGACAGTGTACTGCGGCATGATGGGTGGAGGGGCCGAGAGGGTTGGGGAGAGGGATAATAGGATGGAGCTGGGAAACATGCATAGGACGGGGATTGATGGTAGGCGGGAAAGCAAGATACTGCGGGTGGTGTGATGATCGACTTTGTACAATTGACGCCTCATGCATTAACAACTTCTCATGTAACAAAGGCATAGCAATGGTATCATCACGAGCCCGAATGGCACTCACAAGATCCTTATATTCACTAATGAGATTTTTTAAAACAATTTCAACCAATTCATCATCAGTACTTTAGCATCTAAGGATGCCGATCATCCGCAATGGTTTTAATGGCGTTGAAATATTGAGAAATTGACATTGTACCTTTAGTAATAGAATTCAAACGCAACTGAGGTATCGAAAGGCCCTTACTTTGTTTTCCATATGTATCGGCGAGAGTATCCCAAGCTTGCTTTCAATTAGTCGTAGTCGGTTAGAAGCGACACAATTCTTGTCAACCGAGCCAAGGATTTAGATGGTGAATGAGTGCATCCTGTTGAATCCATAGTAAATGCTACTGGATTGGACACAAACACACTACGCCGGATCGTTAGAACGGGCGGCGGTTTGGGTATATCGCCGTGATATATCCGGCGAGGCCATGACCGGTGAGGAGAGTGGTCATCTGCAGCCTTCCAAGCGGAGAAATTTTTGTCATCAAGCTTAATCGGTGCATTGACGGCGTGATTTGTGTGGAACAAGAGAGGGGTCGCAGAAGAGCGGAGCAAAGCAGAAGCGGGAAGACGCCGAATCGGGCCGTTGAAGATGGGTTGGCCATGGCGGCAATGGCGCCTAGCGCGACGGTGACGGGCGGCAATAGTGGTTAAGAAAATTTTGGCGGATCGAGAATCTCCGATACCACGATAGAATTATTGAATAACAATATATTTTGTCATTGAGTAAAATGAATCATTACAGAGTTTATATAGTTAGCCACAAGGTTGTAAACATAAATACAAAGAGAATAAACATAATTATCGTCTAATATAAAGTGCTAATTCTATTTGCAGCATGCTCAAGTCAAAACCAAAAAGGTCACATGTTATCAAAAAGTAACATATTGTTACTGTATATCTTGTGGGCCAAAAAATTTTCACACATTGTTTATTCCAACACACAACCATTAATCCAAAAGAAAAGACAAAAAAAATACAGAGAAGCATTAAAGCCATGTGCATTGGCTATACTTTATGGTAAAACACACAACACATAAAAGAATGAAATAACATGAGTTCAGCGAAACTTTTCAAGCAGTACACGATTTCAATCAAAGTCCATAACACAGAAGAATTAAGAAAATCCAACAATCACCCAAAAATCCCTAATTTGTCAAATTCATAAAATGGACTGAACTTTGCATTTCGAGACACACTGAGAAAAAAAAACACTCACTAGTAAATTTTATTATCTTTAGTATAATGAGGAAGGTACTTCTAGAATCGTTTTGGCCCTATAAGTCCCCCTCCTCCACAATGGAACGAACTCCTTGACAACTATACAATTCAAGAACTAATACTCATTCCCAAAGTTTATTTTACATTTCAAAACAATGACCGATGTCTCTTGAATTCAAAGGGTGGCTTTAAAATGCGATTTGTGTTAAGCCATTACCTAATCGGGAAATTTTGAAGGCATGCGATGAATCTATTCCCTCCAACGAAAGCTGATTTTTGTATTTCGTGAAGGAGAAAAAAATTCTGAAATGGAAGGTAAAAAAACCTTGAATCTGCAACAATCAATCAATAAATACCCAAATTGTCAACAATGAAAGGAAATTCGGAAAAGAAAACTACAAAATAACCTGTTCAACGGGAAATTCGCAGAGATATAATGTACTGGGGGAGAAAAGCGACATTGGAGAGAGTAGCAGATGCGGTGAGATTCGTGAGACGAGACGCAGTTTATTCAATGAAGACGAGGCTTGCAAAAATACGAACAAAATGAGTGGATAGCGGTTTTTTTTTTTAATGTGATGAAATTAGAAGTTTTATTCCATCAAAGATAAATGAAAAGTTAGTGCGTTCTTTTCTGTTTTACCGGGAAATATTTTTCCTCAAAAAAACCGGGTAAAATTTTGGGAAGTGGTGGCGTGCAACACTACGCTGCCAAATTTTCCCACGCACTAAAACAACCCTCATATTATTTTAATTTATTGCAGCTCATAAAAACATGCTGCCATAAATACTATTTTTTTGCAGCGTGTTCTACACGCTGCTTATAAAATTATTCAATTATCTGCAGCGTATATATAAAGACGCTGCAAGTATGCTATATCAAAGAGTGTATTTTAAATGCACGCCGCTAATCCATGCAGCCAAAACACAATTATCTATTATTCGATCGATTTACGTTTAGATTTACGATTAATTCAGATTATCGTGTTCACATCAGAATGCCTACTATAAATACCTCTCTTATACTATCGGAGAATACACAAGAATTTTCTTTTCTTCTATACTTGTATTTCCTCTGTTCTTCCTCCATTATTCTCTTGGGCTTTATAACACGTTATCAAGACGAGCCTCTAACTGACGCCTCAAATCATCAAAATTGTTTTGATGAGTTTAGCAGCCTTCGAAAAAAAAACCCACAAGAATCACTCATTCATAGATTGCCATATATACTCAAGCCAATCAATTGATATATTTTATATCTCCACATCTCGATATGTAAACATTTTATTTATTTAAATTATTTATCGTGATCAATTATATTATTCTACGTATATATATAATATTGATGCTAATGGTATTGACATCAACAAATCATGATGGATCAAATCAATACAACGTAGTTAAAAAAGATATGAGTAATACTCATCAAGAATACGAAGCCTCTGAAGGCTTTATTTCTTAGACAAAAGAGTTTTCCTTTTGTGCAAATTGAAAATGAGATATGATCACACGCAATGATCAACGTTAAACGAAAGATTTAAATTCGACTGTAAATCCATATGAAAATAGAAAGCTCGTAGTAAGTCAATATAAAATTCACATAAGTGGGCATGTCAAAACCCATGAAAGTGAATATTAAATTCACATAGATAAATTTCATACGTGTCGAATATCGTGAAAGTGAATTTGAAATTCACGGAGAAAAAGTATAGACATGTCATTCATATAAATAAATTAGACCCAAAAAGTCCATGTAGAAATGACATGTTCCACGCGCGATCTCGAATTCAGAGATAAGAAATTCATCGAATATATCATGAGATTTCATGACCATAATCGATGAAAAATTAAATCACTTTCTATCATGATGGTATGCCTCCCAGCAAAGAATATCGATCAAAGTAATTTTTGATGTATATGAAATTGGTTATTATTTGTATCATGAATGTCAAATAATAATCCATTGGATGTGGAATTATATATGAAAGTAAATAATGAGTCACCATTGATATGACTAATGAGTCACAAATTAATTATGAGAGTTCATACTTTAATTTATAAATAACGTGATTTAATTTATAAATATTTGGAAATATTTGGTTACAAATTGTGAGGAGGACGTGGTTGATACAAATTCTCACAAAATTATTTTTATATGATTAAAACAATAATCATGACAAGAGACAAAGTAATCTTTTTGAAGATTACGCCACATGTCGTCGAGTTAGTGGTGATTTACAAAATTGTTTATACGATGCATTTAAACTTAAGCATCGCTTATTAATAAATAAATTGTTTTTTGTCTTGGCCTTATTTTGATACTGCTAAAGTATTTTGTGATATATAAATAGTAGTTATGGAATTTTATCGATTGTGTGTAATTGAACGTGTGGCTAGTTTTCATCTAAAAGGAAAAAGGAAAATAATTGTATCATCAAGTATTTATGGTAAGTAAATCTTGTTATTTGTCCACAATAATAATATATGATTCTTAATCGCCGATTAATCAACGCAGTATATTACTTTTGCAATCATATTCAGATTAATTAAAATCATTTTAAATAGTTAAAATTAAATAGATTAAATTTTACATGATTGTGTGCATAGTTGTGTTAATCACTTACGCGTGGTGCGATATATGATCTTTTATTTTGATACGACATGAGAGTGTTTTATACGTTGTTTTATAATTTAGCAATACATTTCTCACTACAAAGTTGATATGATATATGAAATATAAGAACATGAAATTGTCATATCATTTAGTTAATTGGATTCATATTATCCATAACCTTTAATAATTGCATGATCATTGAGGTATTAATCCATTCATTGTATTTTTGGCAAAAGTTTTTGCATTGATTTTAATAAATAAAATCATATTTGGTTATTCAATGAAAAGATTTTATTTTGAATGATCATTGTAAGAGAGTAGTGATACTCATTATTGTGATTATTTATACATATCTTTATTACAAAATAAAAATATTCAAAATTCGTTGTCTAGTTGTGATAAGAATGAATATATATGACAACATATTACAATGCTTTATTAGTGAGTGAAATTATTCATAATGATTGATTCATGAATTGTAATACCGATAATTGTCTCTTGATCCACTAGCATTTACAATATTAATTTGATTTGCTTGAACTCGATACATAATATAATTTTCTATTTGAAATAATTAATCATTGTAATTCATTTATATTATGTGACAATTGTTATACTTTGAAAATTAATTGCTCATTTCGCTCAAAGGAAGAAATGGAGCCGAAATACGAGAGCAATTAAATTGTCTCATCAATAGTGCGACACGCGACGTTATATTGAGAAACAAGTTCTCAAAAAATTATTAATGAGAGGTGCAAATAATATGCAAGTGCTATATTGAAACAATTTTTTTAAAATAAAGCACTATGCTGCCTCAAGTCTCGATTTTTTTGAGTAATACATGTGTTATATCGAGATTGAAATATTTTCTTTATATACTATTTCCGATGAAATGTGTATAAACAATGTGTTTGAAATAATAAGATATGTCCATTCCACGAAAAGAATGTGATCGATACTACATGCATCATTTAAAACAATGATATATGTATCATATTATATGGGATGCATCACAATCATTCTCGTGAAATGAATGCGACAAAATTAAATATTTAAGATGCATATAGTGATTCTCGAATATTTTGATTATTGTGGTTATAACCATCCTTTATGTGAGAATACCACTGAATTGGAATGGTGATTCAAGAACATTGGTATAAGTCGATATATTGTATCCATAATTGTGAACGGATATAATATCCCTATATGAGCCAAAATTTCTCCACAAATCGAAAAATATAAAAGAAATTTGTTGATACCCACAAATCGATAAATTGTAAACGGATATAATATCTCTATATGTCATAACTTTGTGATGACTGTGTAAGGGGTCATTAAACTAATCAAAATCATTCATTCTAGTAATATTGCAAAGTTTATCTTAAGTATTTGCGGAGATTAATAAATTCACATATAAAAGATTAGTAATAGCATGCCTTTTTTAATGTCGATCGAGAGTATTCACTGGCTCTACCATATAATTGAATATCAAATGTCACCTGTTTACAAAGAAAATTTTAATCTCAAAATATTGTCTAGGTTTAACTTGAGTAATAACTTCAAGATTAATTATATACTTAAAAATATGGGAAAAACAAATTGGATGCATATAAAGTAGTACATTTATAAACATATGGGCCCTTAAATTGTATTTATTTAATAGATTTTCCATAAATGATTAATAACGTAAGTTTTAGACTATTCAGAATAAAAGAAGATACATTTGTCCCTTTGGTAAATTTAGAAAGAATATGATTTAGAATATTTTGTCTCGTGATATGCTTATACATTTCTATATGGGGTAAAAATGTCCACTCATATGTTAAACTCTAATCCTCCAAATTTTCTTTCCTACGGCTCTCGCCGCTACTAAAATTGTGTCATCACCATACCCTTCAAAAGATTGCCATTCTTTCGAGATTTTATATGTAAAAAACAAACATTGCCTTTTGATTTACAAATTCGTGGAAACATTCTCGTTAGAACAACGGATCGCCGATCATGGAATATCATTTTTCCTACAACTTCCTGTACATGTGTTCATCTATTGTATTGTGTTTTTATCATTTAATGCATTGTACTTCTGTTATGTTATCTGATATCTTTTGAAATAGAAGTACAACAAATTCAAGAAACAAATCTTGAATAATTCATCAAATTTTTTTTTGGGCATGATATAATTATTTCCATCGAGTGTTTAAGAAATCTATAATTCTTCTCTTGCAGGTTATAAATGATGAACCACTATCTCTCCCAAAGGCTAAGTTGTGGGAGGATCGTGGTGTTCCATTCGATGAACCGATTCAGCCAAAGGAGAGTTCAGCTGGAAACAACCTTGCAAGAACCATTTCAGATATTCTTATAAATGAAAAGGCGTGTAATGGGCATCACGTATGTTAGGATTCTAAAAGTCATGTCGGACAATTCCTCACCTTTACTAGTTTACCTAAAACATGCAATACAAATGTCCGACGCCGCATAACAAAGGGGGAATGGTGAGGGGTTAAATGTGCGTGACTGTGGTCGTCTAGATCCTTCAAGAACTAAATCATTCTGTGGTAGATGAGATTCCTCCTAGGCCATCACGTTTAGTGAAGGCCGGGAGGCCAGGAGGCAAGGAGGCGGTTGCAGTGCCTCATAAGTATGAAGCACCTAGCGAGCTCCGATTCCTCAAACATGCGTCCTGACTTCATTTTATGAGCCGGGTGGATGACAAAAGTCTTACCTCGCAAAAATGGGAAAAGCTTGGAGAAAAGACACGTACTACATTGAAGAAGCAACCCAACTTCAATTCCGATCCTGATCCAAAGTCACCCGGTACTCTGTGAGCGCAAAGTCGCTTCCTTCATTGCAGGAGGAGACAATAGTGAGACAACACATGATGATGATATGTCTCTCCAATTCACTAGTAAAATGATGGTGAAAAGAGACCAACTCTTTTACTATCAAAAGTTTGGCAGATCGATGTTTCTTCATTTGATTTTTTTCATTTAAAAATGGGGAACGAGGAGTAGGACGTAAATATTTCATCAATCGAGTAGAAGAATGTTTTTTTGACACTTTTGCATAAAGGACAAAACTATTTATCCACTCGTCGAAATTTATCGCTTAAATTCACCGCCGAAATTCACCATCGAAATTCACTAATTTTCAAAATTCATTGTCGAAATTCACCGATTTTCGGATTCACAATCGAAATTCACCGATTTCCGGATTCACCGGGAGATTCACCGATTTTTGGGATTCACTGCTTGTCCTTCTCGCTATAAAAATTATGCATCGTCCTTCTCCCTATAAAAATATGTAAATTTGTCTGCATTTAAAAATATTCCAGATTGTGTCCTTATCCTAATTTCCCATTTAAAAATTGGATTGTTAAAGATATTTCTGTTGATATGTATGTTTAGGCCTTAACAATCCATGTAGTAGTATTATTTCATGATTGGAGTAATGACAAGAAATTATTATAAATAAATAAAATCAAATCAAGTGTCGGGGCCTTTCTCTCTTAATTGATTTGTTTTCTTTTAATTGTGCTTGGAGAGGGGTATGAACCCATGACCTATGTCTATGCTACCATGTTGAACTACCATCTCTACCAAAAGCCTAAGTTGATTGGGATGTAGATAGTTAACATTATATCTCAATATGCCTCCTCAAGTGTGAGCCTATAAGAAGAGAGAGACTCGTGTGAGTTTGTATAAAGGGAGATAAAGACCCGTGTGAACATATAATAAGGAGATTGGCCCAAATCTTGTAGGTATATTTTTTTGTTTGGAAAATTCTTCTTGGATCGTGGTTTGAACCTAAGACCTCCCTTTCTCGATACCATGATGAACTAGCATCTCTCCCAAAAGTTTAAACTGTTGAGGAGCTAGATAATTACCATTTTATATACTTCAACATATAATTATCAAGAAAAATGATGAAAAATAATAATTATGCACATTTACACTAATCATCTTGTACCTCAAGGATCCTAGCTGTAGACTTCTTCATTGAGAAAATGATCACTAGTTGATTCTTCTTTCTAAAAATTTTCTTTCTCAAATAAACTACTACTTAAGAAACTTGAGTTAAGATAATCGAAATGAGATTATGTCTCGTGACCGAATCGATTAACTCGAGTTAAATGCAGAGGAATGTATTACTTTAAAGCCTATAATGATTTTAATATCAGTTATTTTTATCAGTTATAAAGTCCTCGGAAATATTCTGTGTAATCTACATTTTACTGGTGCAAACCGAAGTTTTCCATGCTAGATAATAATTCACCAATCACAAACATGGATATAAAATACTTCAAGTAAATGCGTAAATAATTAACACAAAGTTTATGGAGGTTCCGTGGTGTAATCACGCCACCCTCTCTTCTCTTGTGATGTTGGAGGAAATTCACTAAGTTCTTGAGTTAACGTTACTGCACACAAAGCGAATTAACAATTGTCTATTGCTAATCCCTAGCTTCACAATCTTCAAGCCTTAGTCCTGACAAGTAGAATTGTTGTGTCACCGAGTCCGCTTCCACTGGACCTTGAAGGGTAGAATTGCCTCTTCACCAAATCACCCAAAAGAATGATTTTCTGACTTCACCTCAACAAATTCCTTCACACCTTCTTGGTGTTTCACAGCCTAACCTTTGTATAAAAAAAGTTCAGACTTGAATCTATTAAATGATTCTATTTGTGTGAACTTCTTCTTCTTGATGTATATGATTAGCACAAAGAGCTCTGTTTCTTCAAGTGTTATCTTGTCTAGTTGATTTCTTGAATGCTTCAAAACACTTAGATTATTTCTTCATTATTGCAATTACCAAAACAAAGAAGAGTTTCTTTAATCACTTCCCTTATTCTTGGAGTATAAGTGGTTTATTTATTGTGGTATTGCCAACGCTTGAATTTGAATCCTTATAGCCGTTGGTCATCTTGCTTAGTATACGCTTGAATGTTAGTGTCCGCTTCGACAATTGATAGTCTATCAACCAATCATATGGCTAAATCTTCAACATTCTCGATTCCTTAGTAAAACTGATTAATTGTCTTGCTAAGTTGAAACTGTTTCATTAGTTTACGCTTTCTAAATCATAAGGAGCATTAACTCAATTTTTACTCTTCATCATAAACCGAGTACTCCTAGCTCTTCATCCTGATCATTATTTGTGAGATCGAGTACACCATTTAAAACTCATTATACTTAACTTGGTTATATTGTCCTTATGTAACTTAGATCTTCTTTACAAGATCTATAGAGTCAGTTCAGGCCATCACATACTTACCTGAAATCTAACTATATAGTCTCGGCTTATAAATTGAGTTTGTTCTTCTCATTTACTCAAATTTTCATTAATCGAGTCCGGTCCTTCGCTTCTTCATAACTGAGTTTGGTCCTCAATCCTTAATAACTAGGTTTGGCCTCTCAATCCTTCATTCTCGAGTTTGGCCTCTCGCCTTTCATAATCGAGTTTGGTCCTCAACTCTTTTGTCTTCTATCTTATCTATTACAAAGTGCTTTGTCTGATATAACCTATACAATGATTAGACTTTAATAAATCCTATACATTTAGTTTCTAGACATCTTTTGCTTTGCACTATAACAAATAGTTAAGACACTTCATCAATAGGGTTTAAAAATAACAAATAATAAAAGATGAATCATCATCAAAACTTAATTTTATTTCTAACAATTTCCTCCTTTTGATGATGCCAATACCCTCCTTAAAAGCAATGCAAAAACATAAGGAAAAAGCAAAAACAAACAAAACACATTAAAATGATCTTTATTAATTTCATACTTGGGGTTACACAGAGTAGCTTGAAATGAAAACTAACTCAAGTCTTCAGAAGCTATCCGACTTAGCTTGATGATCGCTTTGAGTCTTTCATTTTTCCGCTAACTCTGCAACTAACTTGTCATAGGCTTCAACCGATTCTTTCATTGACTCATATATCTTTGTACCAAAATCTAGGGTGTTGATGTTTGTCCGGACTTGCCATGCCATAGCCATTGGTGTCTTTCCAAAGAACTTGTTTTTGTAGATAATTGTGAATCTCATCATGCTCCTTCTAAGTTCTTCATTATTGGTGAGTCATTCTATGACTTGTCTAGTCAGTGCTAACTCAGCTTCCTTAGCATTTTCTTCAATTGTCTTCAAGGTGCCATCTTTCTCACAAATTATTAAGCTTTTTCCTATAGTGAAGAAAGATCTTCTCTTATACCAAGAACTTTTCCAAGGCTTGTTCTCTAGTTTTGTCTACAAAGAATGGGTATCTTCTTAAATTTCTCAAACAATCAAGATCTAGTGCAAGTATCTTTTGAGTAGATTTGGAAAACTTTACTATCGGTTCCATTTCCTCGTCGGTTAGATCACTCTAGCTTTCTTCGCTTTTATCGCTTTCTCATCAATAGCTCCAACAACCCTTTCCATATCTCCAAAGATTTACTTTTAAGACATCCTCACTTTCCCCATTATTGGCATCATCCTTGGAGAGTATACTCAAGAAATATTGAGTTCATATGATGTTGATTGGATGCCAATATGGTTTGGGCTACGACGATGAATCTTTAAGTGTGTTTTACATCATGAAGACTATGGCATGTAAATTATTAGTAAGGTTTCAAGTCTATCTTGAGTCTCATTCTTCCTTGTTTCAAACTCAAGGGTTGTCTTTCTAATGTTAATCAAAGTATCTAGGCAGTTATCATTGATTTCACTTACTTGTATCAGTACTGCCTTTCGTTCTTCTTCTCATTTGGACAAGGTTGTCATGATTGTCTCTAGTACATCGAAATTTTTGTTTTCAGTTTCCAAGATAGCACAAGTGGTGTACCTCATGACATCAACTTTCTGAACTATATAAGTTTCCTGAACTGATGTCTCTCCAGCTTTCTTGGTTGCAGTTAGTTGCAACTCATCTTCAACAATGTTTGTTGTAGCTTCATCTTTCTTCTAACTAACTTCTTGTAACTGACTAATTTCCCCCTTAGAATGTGCTTCAGTATTTTCTTTGGGGTCAGTTTTAGTTTCTTGCTTTCTTTCTGTTGGTGCTTATTTCTCTTCATTTTCAATATTTTAAACAAGGGCAACTGCATCTTTAGCTACTTCCAGAACTCCTCCATCGGTAGGAGACTCAATCCCTTTTAGTTCTGGTTCATTATCAATTTGAGATTCAGATTTGGACACTGAATCTGATGTAGTGGACTCCTCTGAACTTCCTGTTCATTCTGTGTTGTCCTATATGTTTCATCAGGTTATTAAGTTATCATTATTATCATCATCATCAAATCTGATATACAAAACCCAAACCGGATCTCGATCCATAATTGATCGTCGATCGATTCACAAAGACCGATCGAGACACTCGATCATGCACAACGGAAGCTACGAATAAATTCACATGCGATTTTAGTACAAGATGATCCACATAAATAATTAATACAACAATGAGAAGGTTGAAGACTTACCCAAAATGAGAGGAAGAATCAATCGACCAAAGAGGAGAAGCCGTAGTCTTCCGGATTGTATCTCCTAGTGACGATCGTGGGCGCCGATCCTCACCGTAGAACCTTCTCGAATATGCACAAGAAAACCCTAAGGTTTTCTCCTCCTAATGGCTTGAACAAGAAACTAAATTTTCTCTCTATTTTGGTGAAAGTGGCGCAATTTATGATCTTATTGTGTTGGGAGGACTCTTTTATATAGAAAATAACTAGTCAAGAGAGTTATCATTTTCACACCACAATTACCTATTCCTATAAGGAAAAGATATTTTCCATAACATAGAGATAATTCCAAAAAAATCAATCTCTTATCTGCTTTCCATTAATTATCTACTTAAATAAATAATTAAATACACATGTGACATAATCTAAGAAAATTTCTTTTCCTAATTTATCCACATTGGGGCGCCACATTTGTCATTAATTAAATAGAAAATGTCTTTTCTATTTTACGATTATTTACCAAATAAATAATATTGAATATTCATTAAATAGACCAACTATTTAATTTATTCTCGAGATTCTACAAAATGATAAAACACTCGCGTGTTAGGAGCCAACTAGGGGACCATGGACCTATAACCAGTAGCTACAATAAATTGAATAAAATATTCATCATACAGAATATTTCTACTCAACTTATTAATTCCGGGATTACGCCACCATAAACCCGAAACTGAACTCTATCGATTATAGATATAACTTATTCTCGTAACGCCGAGTCGATAAGTGTCCGTTGATATAATCATTACATACGAGACTAACCTCCATAGACTATCCGTAATGAAGCGGGATTATTTCCGTAAAACTTCTTCAATACATCTTATACTTATTTACCATTAACCCACTAGTGATCAAATAGTTCCTAACCAATACGAACACCGTGGATCGATCGCTTTCTAGGATTAACAAATAAGGGGATTGCCTTTCAACTTCCTCGCACGAAGGAATGGATTACATATCCGTGAGACACACACTTCTCACTCATTCCGAATAGCGCCAACATGAAAGTGATTCGACCACGCCTTGCATCCTTAACGAACACATCAAACCCTAACTCTGAAACAAGTAGGAGTATGCAATCACTTGAGATTAAGGTTAATCTGATCCATTTATGATCATCTTGTGATTTAATGAGATTTCTCAATCACGGAATTGTATGAGAAATCCAGATTAAATCGGTCCAGTCCTATATGACTACATCATATATAAATGTCCCACTTAGATAACCAATATCGACGGTCCGGATAAGACGGTCACACCATAAAGTGTTTTGGGCGCATTAATGGTGGTTTAATCAATAGACCCCATACTTTGATTAAGTTCACCACGGACTAATCAGATTCAAGTGTCACCATAAACTTAATCCTCGCGTGTGACACATACTAAGTTATATGGCTACCTATGATACAACTTGGGGTTTTAAATAGTTTTATTTCTTATAAGCACAAAGAAAATAATAAGATGAGAATAAATCATCATTTATTAATTATAAAAACAATTACATAAATTGTCTTTCGGGCGCTACTTCCAACAATCTCCCACTTTCCCGTATAAACAAGCAACAATTGTCTTTCGGCACTACTTTAAACACGTACACTCACCATCATTTCCATAAATGAGACAAAAATGAGATGTACCCTAATCTATCTGAATGTCCTCTTCATAACCTTTCAATGTTCCTTCTCAGGCAGATCCATAAACCTGTTAACTACACTGATTGCTTTTAATGCTCTAAA
Source organism: Gentiana macrophylla (assembly GCA_026214975.1). Classification (NCBI taxonomy): domain Eukaryota; kingdom Viridiplantae; phylum Streptophyta; class Magnoliopsida; order Gentianales; family Gentianaceae; genus Gentiana; species Gentiana macrophylla. The sequence goes on along the minus strand of JAOBSW010000219.1, from coordinate 71,057 downwards.
AATTGGCCAACGCAGCCGCCTAGGCTCCGGTCGGCCATCAACCGACACGAATTCACACAAATGGCCATGTCTAGCGGGTGAAAGTCGGACTAGGTGGGTTCAAGGTAGGAAACTCGGGCCAACTCGCTAACTCGGTCTATATACATATTTAAAAGCCCTAAAATTAAAAAAATCATTTCCATTTCTTCCCAACTCGGCTGAGTTTTCTCCTCTCCTTCGCAAGAAGTTACCTGTGCCCCAAAGACTAGTCCATCTCAAATTGTGATGACCACGGCCAGCCGGCATCAGCATATCTAGTGGGTTTGTTTTCATTTTTTCGGTTTGTTTTTTGTTTAAATTTAACATGTGTACTTGACATTGAATGTGTTTATTTTGGAGTTTGGACGTATCACGTATGTTTGTATGTATTTTATTTTGTGGCATGAATTTTTAGTTTGATGATATGTTAGTACTTAGTATTACAAGAGTAGTAGCGTCAATATTTTTGAGGGATTGTATTAGTATTTTGTTTTTATGTTTTTGTGAATTCCTTTATTATTAATATTATTAATAAATAAATAAAAATCCACAACCGCCTAGTCCCTGACTAGTCCCCTGCCTAGCCGACTAGTCCTAACTCCCCACCCGTCCGCCCGACTAGCGCCTATTGACTTTTAGAACATTGACTGCTTGTGCTAGATAAGGTCTATACCACATCATTGACTTGCCTCTTTAACCAAATTCCCTCTTTAGCTTCATCTATCGGTTCCATATATTCTGCTTCAGTAGTAGATAATGTCATTGTGTCCTTTAAAGTTGCCTTCCAACTTACCGTTGGACCTCCCTAGATGAACGAATAACTACCATAGATCTTCCGATGTCCAAATCGAGAGCATAATCGAATCGCAGCACTTTGTGACCAGACACTCACCATCATTTCCATAAATAAGACCAACATGAGATGTACCCCCAATCTATTTAGACATCCTCTCATAACCTTCCAATGTGCCATCTATGGCAGAGCCATAAACCTGTTAATAACATTGACTGCTTGCAGTGTTCTCAAAATCACCCAAATCGCCACTTAGGTCTCGGTCGGCCATCACCCGACTTTCATTCACACAAATCGGGCCGCCTGGCAGCAGCCGGCTCTATAGGCGGTTTGGAAGTCGGACTAGGCGGGTTCAAGGCGGGGGAACTCAGCCATCTCAAATACTCGGTTTATACATATTTGAAAGCCCTAATTAAAAAAAAAAAATCATTTCCATTTCTTCCCCAACCTGGCTGAGTTTTCCTCTTGCCTTCGCAAGCAGCCACCCAGGCCCTAGTCCCATCTCAAATTACGCCGGCCACCCTCTAGCTCTACCGCCGACCACCGGCCATCCAGCAACATCATTTCCAGCGGGTTTGTTTTCTTTTTTTTTTTTGGTTTCTTTTTTGTTCAAATTTAACTTGAGTACTTGACTTTGAATTACTTTATTTTGGAGTTTGGATGTATCACGTATGTTAGTATGTGTTTATTTTCTGACATGAATTTTTAGACCTATGATTTGTTGGTACTTAGTATTACTAGAATTGTAGTATCATTGTTTTTCGGAGTTTGTAGTAGTATTTTGTTATTTTGTTTTGGTCAATTTCATTATTATTAATATTATTAATAAAATAATTAAAAAAATCCACAACCACATAGTCCCCGACTAGCACCTATCGACTTTAAGATCATTGACTGCTTGTGACAAATCAGGTCTAAATAAGAAACCATGGCATACATAAGACTCCTTAGTTCACTAGCACATGAAACTCTCAATATGTATTCCTTCTCATTAGTTCATTGTAAAGAAAACACAAGAGACAAATGAGTATTTGGTGTCATTGGAGTGTGTATAGGTTTGGCAGCTGACGTGCCAAATCTGGACAATATCTTATGAATGTATTCCCTCTGTGATAAAAAATAACTTCTTCTGACTTCTATCTCTATAGATCTCTTACCCCAGAATTTTCTTTCTTGCACCGAAATCCTTCATCTCCAATTTTGTACTAAGAAGATACTTTAGATTTCAAATATCAAATTTTTTCAAACAATATATCAACATAGCATCCACATACAGAATCAGATAAAGGAATGAACTATCTTTCAGCTTGTTATGATATACACAACAATCATATGGACTTTTGTCAAAGCCCTGCTTGATCATATAATAATCAAACCTCATGTACCACGGCCTTGGAGCCTGCTTGAGTGCATACAATGACTTTCTCAGCTTGCAAACATACCCTTATTTTCCAGGGACTTGGGATCCCTTTGACTAAGTCATATATATCTTGTTATCTACATCTCCATGTAGACAAGATGTCTTTATATTTAACCGCTAAAGTTCAAGATTCTGATGTGCAGCCATTGCTAGTATCACCTTAATCGAAGTATATGTGACTACTGGTGAGAATATCTCATCATAGTCTACTCTATGTTTGACTAAACCTTTTTGCAACTAGATGTGCCTTATACTTAATAGCTTCAGCGGAAGGCATTCCTTTCTTCTTCCTGAAGACCTACTTACAAATGACTAGTCTTCTCTCATGTGCTTGTTTGACAAAATCCCAAGTCTGGTTCTTCTGAAGTGGCTTCATTTAATCTCTCATGGAAGCAAGCCATTGATATACTTCTGAATGTGTCACAGCTTCCTTGTAGGTGTTTGGTTCTGATCCATCCACCTCCGTAGGAACATGAAGTGCATAACTATATCCTAATACCCATACCTCTTTGGAGGTCCAACATTAATTCTTCTAGCTCTGCTAAGAGTTAAAATCTGTTAATTAATTTCTGATGTTTGAGTCTTTGCCGACTGTATTAGATCTAATTGTATCGGTTCTGATGGTTCTTCCAGAATTGTTGGGTGTTGACTATTCTCAGATAATCTTGGAACTCAATTGATTCAACCTGAAGCTCCACTTGTTTGTCAACACCCTCATTTTTAGTTTGAAACTAGATGTCACATATTAGTTAAACATAGAACTCTAATCAAGGACTACACTTCTACCAAGTATAACCATGTTTTAAACCGATGACCGGATTATATATCCTTTAACTCCATCTTTATATCCCAAATACACCACTTCCTTGCCTCTTGGTTCTAGCTTACCCTCATCTCAATGATAATAAACTATGCACCAAAAAACACTTACATTTGACCAAGCCTCATATTCCTTAACTTATTCATATCATTCTAGTGAAACCTTGATAATGCAAAATTAGCGAACCTTCTAGTCAATACTTGTTGACATTCGAACTCCACCTTCACCTCCTGAATCAATCCATTGATGTCCATAAGACTAAGTTATATCAAATTCTTTTCATTAGTGGAACATCTCTCACATCCTTCTATGCACAAAATTTACAATCATGTGTCTTGATCCGACTTGAGCCAATTCGTAACACCTTGCGGACTTTACTATTGACCATAGAAATATGTCCTTCATCCACCTCTTCATAGGTTGTGAGGAAATCCATGCATGGACAAATATGCTAAGATGCCCCAAAATCTAGAATCCATGCATCATTGAGATGTGTTCACTCCCACCCACTAGAGAGCTATATGCTGCTTCAAAATTGGTGTCATGTTCTACCAAGAAACAGCCTCCATACTTGATGTCATGTTGCTTATTCTTCTTTGGACATTCATTCTTCCAATTTCCATGCTCTTTATAGTAGCTACAAACATCTTTTGCCGTGTGAACCTTGGAACACCCTTATTGGACTACTGCTTTCTAGGGTTTCCTGATCCTTTGTTACTGCTACTGGCCATCAAACCAGCAGTCTTCTTCTTTATGGTGTAATTCACAAGTACGGAGAGATGACCTAACATCCTCCATTGACATTGTATCCTTCTCATTTGATGCTGGCAGTGACACCAGCAAGATTAGAGTTATATATCATCTTCAATCTTAACATCAATATTCCTTAAGTCAAGTAATATTATGATCAACATGTCCACATGATCTCTGAGATAAGTCCATTCATGCATCATTAAACTAAATAGACGTTGCTTATACATCAACTTGCAAGTCACTGATTTTGTCATGTACAAGCTCGCAAGTTTTAGCCAAAGCCATGCATTCGTCTCCTCTTTTGCAACTTCGATGATAATATCATTTGACAAACACAACGTGATTAATGTTGAATGTGCATTCTCCTCCAGACGTGCCATTTTAGCTGAATTGGCAGATGTTGTATTTGTCAACGGAGCCTAAAGACCTTATTGTTTCAACAAGGCACGCATCTTGATATGCCACAGACTGAAACCGTTCCTACCAGTCGATTTTCACGTTGAATCCAAACATCCTTCTCGTCGAAAAGCTAGCATTGATCGCAAAACCTAGCATCAATTACGACCTTGCTTCCATTCATCCTTGCTTGCACAGATTATAGATTCTCTGACAGAACATTTCTCTGATACCAGTTTGTTGCAATGGATCTTAAGAAATTTCATAGATTTCGAGAAGGAAAAGAAATTAAACAATCAATCAAACACGCAGAAACAAAATACAAAATTTAACGTGGTATCCAACTGTGTGTTGAATGACCCACGAACAAAAACAAGGAATTTATTATCGCCAGAAATTTACAAAGATTCGGCTATTTTGCCCCTAGGTTACAAATAGAGGTATTTATAGGGCTTAAAACCTAACCGACAACGTGACACAACATCAGACCTGATTTCTCAAGATGAGGCAAAACTCCAGACAAGAACTCCACTTCGATGTGTGAACCTCTCGTATTCATTCACCGCAATCCTCGATTCGGATGATTGAGTGAGACCAGGCGTGATTACTAGATTCGCACTTGATCATGCACCAGACCTCAACTGAGAACATCAAACGTGATGCTCAGCTGAGTATTCAAACGCGTATTCAGATTCGGCTCCAATGAACCAAAAGATTATAACGCATTAGTCTAAGTCACATTTACAGAAAAAGATTAATAGGATTGTCGATGGACAACATATGATAATTATTTTATAACAATGTAGATTTTTTTAGGAATAAAATATTTAACTTCTAAAAAAATTAAAAAAAAAAAAACATTTATTCTCAAAATATTTGCCAAGTTTGAGTTTGAGTAATCACTTGAAGATTAACTATATATTTCAAAATATGCGCAAAACAAATTACTAGCATTTAAACTACTACAGGCCTAATAATTTGGACCCTCAACTTTTTTTATTTAATAACTAAAAGTGTATGTTTGAGTCATTCCACTCACATGTTCAACCCTAATCGTATTACTTTTCTTTCCACCTCTTACCTCTCTTTCCCACCTCTTATCTGCCGCCGTTCACATTATAAGAGTGTCATTCCCCTAGAGAATGTATTTATTTGAGAGCATTCCTCCAAAGATTTTAGAAGGAAAATTAACAACCATGCCTTTTAATTTGAAAATTCTAGTGGAAAGATTCTGGTTAGACCAAGAGATCGTTGATCATGACATATCATTTATCATAGGCGCTAGTTTATCGGTAATCTTCCATTATTTTTTGTTTTTCCATTTACTAATTGTATTAGTTGTTATCATATACGATATCTATTTAGATGTAACTACAACAAATTCAAGAAACACATATAGAATAATTCATCAAATTTAATTGGAAAAATATATATGATTAATGTGGTTGATTGTTTCACAAATGTATAATTCTTCCCTGGTATGTGTAGCAACTCAGGCATTATATCCCATATTTATGAAAACAAGTAAATCAGTTTCCACTTTTATTCGTAACAGAGATTTTGAGGATCCTCTCATTTTGTTCGCTTGATCCCCTCATTTTGTCCACCCCTTTCACCGTAAATATTTGGTCCACCGATAAATTTACGATGGAACACAAAGTACTCCATATTTATGTTTTATATGCTTAATTGTTTGGTGTATTTTCTTGAATGATTTATCACCTTTGCTCTTTCAACCTTTTTTTTACCACTTTTAATTTTATTGAGGTATACATATTATCCTTTCGTTTTGTCATCAGGTCTAGTTACCAATCGCCATGTTGTTTTTTAATTGATTAAATCTGCAATTGTTTGCATTGATTCCTTTGTTGAAGTTTGTTCATTGTTGTCAGTTTGGCCAAAGCTCCATTTATCACCAGCGCATGACCTACATACAAATAAAGAGGAGAGGCAATCGTGTCCTCTTAATCCGAAAAAAAACACACTAAAAGTTGTATGATACATATAGTTTGCCCCCCCTTAAATTTTTTATTTGTCTTTAAAAATTTTATTGCCCCCCTTATCCGAGATCCTGTGTCCGCCCCTGTTTATCACATTTAGATCCATCACCATTTATTGAATCCATGTATCATAATTTCAACCAAATTTTGTGGCATGAATATGGCCCCAGGTTGATCCGGGTAAAGGGTTCAAAGAATATGATTTGGATTATCACATTTAGTCAATTGTGGAGTTGAGCTTCGCGCTTATCGTTAGGAATGGAAATCGACATGAAATAAACTAAACCCTTAGAGTCTCGGATACAATGAGTCTATGGCATATTGCCATTATCTTTATCAATAACGTATATTTGTAACTAAATAAGCTAACCGGTCCCAATTTACCAACGACTACGTAACTTGAATACTTGATGCTTTGCGTTCTTTGTGTAGATTTCGATTGTATTTAGGAAAGTATTTGTGTTTTTTTCTACTTTATTATGTACCATTCTAATTTAGCACCGATTAATAATGAAAATGTTATTTCAATTGTGCCCTTATACAGATATGAACAATCAATCGTGACTTTCCTCGAAATTCACGTGCACTCCTTTCTCATCTTTGCCCTACTTGTCTTACGTGACTCTCGTATGCTTCCCCAACCAAATTTCTTTATTTTAAACCTTGCTAGTCATGAACATGTGAGGATAACCCTTTCGAGGAACTTTGGTGGGGCAACATTTATGGAGTATATTATCATCGTTACGCTAAAAGAGTATTGCTCTCTTTTGGGATAAAGGGATCAAGTTCAAAAGAAATCCAAAGACAAGATCCTTAATTTAGATTTCAATCCATCCTTGAAAACGATTGGTAATCCGTTCAGTAACAGAGTTGCGAAGCACTAGGCCTATCTATTACTCATCAACAATTACATTAATTCATTGGTTGCTTGGAGTTGAACAAGAAAAACCCTGAAAAAGTTCAATGTACAAAAGAACATCATACACAAAATATTATGCCGTAAGTGTCATGTATCAAATCACAAAGATTACGGACCATATTGTATGCATATAGATTTAAATATTTTATTAGATATTCTGTATTTGCCAGAAGTGTATTTTAGTCTTTTTGACATATGGCTATATAAGCCTTCTATCTTGTAACCTATACCTATGCTCCCACATATTTTGTTAAGATAATGCAAGTGCCTCTCTTCTTCTCTTCTTCCATGGAATTAATATACCAATCCTAACATGGTATCCGATTTTCGATCTTACGTAAAGATAATCTCAAACACAACAATATGCGGAAACACAAAGTTTTTTTTGGTTCGGATTGAATTTTTCTGTGTTTGGCTTTGAGTTTTGCTTATCATTTTTCCGTGAAATCTCATGGTATATGGTTGAATTTTCCTCTTTAGATCTTTTTTTCTTCAATGATTTTCTTGGTAAATCTTGTTGTGAAATTGTTGTTGGATTCGATTTAGTTTTAGTTTGAGTTGTGCATCTTGTTCAACATAGCTAGGGATGATGATTCATTGCAGACTATTAGTATTCGTTTAGTTGGTAAAAACTATAACAATTGGAGTTACATAATGAAATTTTTCTAAAAGGCAACGGGATGTATGCTGGGATATATTTCTATTATTGTTGTGGCTCCTAAAGATGCAGATGAAAAGTATGTTGAATTGACAGAGAAGTGGAATACTTGTAATTCAAAAATCATTACTATGATTAATAATTCTATTGAAAATAGGATTGGTATGCAACTAGGCAAAAATGATATTCCTAAAGAGGATGTGACTATCTTGGGAGATTATAGGTGCGTTATAATTTTGTTGTCCAATATCAGTTGGAAGTTTATAATCGTGCCATGTCATAAAATGATCAAAGTATTCAGGAATTTTATTCCAAACTTAATGCTCTTTGGGATTAATTGACTATTGATATAGTCGAATATATCAGGTTTGCGGTAACAGTGATATAATGAGGATATAAGACTGTTTATGGATGATTTCTTGAGTGAGAAGGTGGTGGTTATCAAGAACAAGGTTGTCGGACTGATGCTTATGAATGAGAAAACAAGTGAATCGACAAATTGAAAGAAGCGACAACTTGCATATATTAGTTCTTGGATTTTTTTCTATTACAATGTTGACTCATATATATAGGCAAAGGATAAGTCGGTTAACCTAAGCATGACAAATCATTTAAAAGCATATAATTAAGAGTAATTATACACAAGTTGACCGAACAACTGTCAGGATAAGATTGTCGGACAATGGACTTGATAGGAGGTCGACTCATATCTTCCTTTGTTTTGATATCATCAACTCAAACTTAGCCACTGATAATATGGGTAGCTTCCACTATGTCTCGAGGTGTCGGAGTGAGATGAGTCCGGCTTATTGATCGTGGACAAGCGGGATGGAGGCCCGCGATCCGTAGTAGGGCTTGGATTCATGCCAAATCTAGATACTCAGGTTCCCATCCGGATCGGGTATATCAATGCCCCTCTACTATGTGCCTTTGCGTGTCCATTGAGGTGGAGAGTAGAGTTCAAAGTGGCGATGAGAGCCGTACCTATTGTTTGTTCATGACAGAGAGATGCCGTTAATGGTTATCGGGCATAAATCAGTGTTGATATCGCGTTGTGAATTACTGATGTTATGCTGTGCTTTGTAGCAGACAGGCTTAGATACCGTGCTATGGAGTGAACGGGTTTTGAAACCGTTCTATGGAGCGAATGGGTTTAGATGCTAATTATGGTTATCGGGATTGAATCAATGTTGATATCGTGTTGCGTATTACTGGCGTCTGCTGTGCATTGTAGCGGACAGGCTTTGATACCGTGCTATGCAGCGAACAGGTTTAGATGGCTTTAAGCCGAGGCCGTAAGCTGTTTTGAGTTGAGGATAACATAAAGAGAAAACCGTTAACCAATTCAGACATAGATCGCATCGGTTCATGAAATGTCACGTCGGTGGCATTAATGACATGACATTTGACATGAAATACCGTGTCTTCTGATTGGCTGAGAGCTATCGAAAACCGTTCCTAGCAATAATTATTTTTGTATTTTGAATCCGAATCGACACTATGCTCCATTTTCTCGTCTGTAAATAGGGGTTCTCTCCCCCATTTATACACTTTTCCCTTTTATGAAACATTTTCCAGCAAGAGAGGCGAGAGAATTCCGGTGAGTGCAAGCGAATTCCGGTGAGAGTTTCAGTTTCCGATCGTTGTTCAAGCTTTCTATATCTTCAGGTATGATTCCATTCCTTTGATTTCAAGTGTGTTTTTCCTTTTGTTTGAAAGCTATATTTTATAGAAATGCTACTAGAGTTTAGGATCCTTTGAGTATGACTCAGAAATTCAACCTTTTATGCTTCAATATGCATGTGTTCTTCCCGGAAATTCATCGATAGATAGATGCCCGGATGATAACTGGTTTACCTTTTAGGGAAAATGTAGGGCGAGGTGTCGGGGTGTGATTATGCTCACCTCACCGACTTCCATGTTTAGGTGATTAACTAATCTACCTCACCCTATTTCTTTCCGGGATGTCTTTAGAGAACACACAATCGGATGAGGAAGTCCGTGATCTTTGCCGGCTATGGTTCGGAGGAGGTTGACATGAGTGATGAGGAAGGTCGACATCGACGAGGATGAACTGACTGCAATAATGAGGTCGAGGTAATTGGTGAGGGTGCACCGGCAAATGAGGTCGACGATCAAGACCAAACGAAGTTTAACGACCTTGTCAATAGAGTCCAAGGGGTAGTGACCCGAGAGGTAGTTGCTCGAGCGGCGAGGTTCAAGGAAGTCGTGGAACCAGAGAGAACTGCAGTACCAAAGAAAATTGTGGGGCCTGAGAAAACTACAGCGTCAAAGAAAACCATGGCGCCACTACAAGAATTTTGCCAATTAATGGCATGCAAGGCACGCCATAGATGGTAAATTACGGCGAGTGCTCTAACCCACGGTAAATCGGGCTCAGAATTTCTTATTCTGGCAGTAAAACAATGCAGGTTTATTTCAAGATGACTCAAGACTCAAAAAGAAAAATTAAAAGAAAACAACAACTTCTCAATTAGAGTTAAATACGTTTATTCTTGAAATTGGCCATTGTCCCTGGCAACGGCGCCAAAAAACTTGACCGTGCATGTAAGTTTCTTAATACAAGCAAGAGGACTAGGTCAATCGAAGTATAGCAAGGGCGAATCAAGGTTGAACACACAGAGACAATGCAACTCATGTATAAACAAGTCTAACCTAATCGAAAAGACAAATACGGTCACTGACCAACAATAAACATAGAAAGAACATGGTATTCCTCCCCCATCCCACAGATCTACTAACTTGATGTAGTTAATCCTTATTTTACTTCCCCGCGTAATTTCATTAAATCAATCGAACGTTTAATTCAGTTTAGCTACGGGTGCATCTCATAACCCTATCTACTTCAACTGTAAGGACAACATACAATCTATATGCAACTAACCTCCTTCGTTGGTTGTATTAGTCCATACGCCATAAGTTCTGAGATGCCGGCTCAAGACCGAAAACCTCCTGGCGGCTATTGACTATGACTAGCACGTTCCATCAAGACAATGTCCTAATTAACACTTCACCTTCCAAGTCCTTCATGTTAATTTACAATATACGAATAACAGATTGGCCATACCTAATTAATCATTTTAATTATTCATGTCGGTTAACGTAGCTGACGCTGAATCTCCAGATTAGGGTTACCTAAATGTTTCCCCGATTAATCGTTAAAGACCCCTAATTAATCGGGGGCATCGGTTCCTATTCTGGAATCTGCATTACTTTGTTTTGATTAATGCAAGTAAATTATGGGGTTGTTAAACATGCATATTAACTATAACACATAAATACAAGTAGATCTACCATAATCAAGACACAAAGGAACGTTCAAAGCTTCATACCTTCGGTTATGGAGATTTAGCTTGATCCACTCAAGCTAGAGATGGCAAGGAGGAAGGAAACCGTAAAAATAAATCACCGAAAGCTAAAGAAACTTTATTTCATCAAACTTGATCAATGTATCAAAGTATATGTCTAAGTATATGATGATTGTTTGATGATTTTTTTCTATTACAATCAGTTTTTGCGGCTTTGTATAGATGTTATAGCCGACTTATGACTCAATAAAACCCTAACTAACCTAGTAGATGCGGCATACTTCAATTTCGTGTCCTCCAAGGCCTCGATTAATCGGGCCTAGCCCACCATTAATCGGGCTAGTTTCTCTTCCTTTTTTCTTGCAGATCTCTTCCTGGACTTTCTCAACTTGGCCCAATGCTCTTCTTTCTGTCTAGATCCATCCCCAGTTTCTCCAGCATTTTGGTACATCCTGAAAAGCGTATAAAACAAGCCAAAAAGGTACCAAATCCACGGGATAATCACATAGATGCAGAATTGTAAACTTCGGAAAATGCACTTCGCATTCAACACATATCACAAAATTCGTCCTTGATTGATTCTTGATTGATTGTACATTTAATGCTTGATTCTCTGAATCATCCTTAATTTTCATGTTCTGCATAAGAATAGATGATATACTTTATTCAGTTGATTCGTCACATGGCTGTTACTTGACCGGTTAAGTGATCTATTTGACTTTGCCGATTTGATCTTTCTTCACAGCTTCTTTTTTTCTCGGCCGGTAGAAAGTTTACTTTGCCGGTTCATTGATTTCTTGATTTCTTTGATCTTTCAAGAGTACTTGTATCTCACTGATCTTGATTTGTGTCAGATTAGTGTACACCATATTTAATCACTTGTAAGTTAACTTAGACTTATCCAAGGTCATCACAGACTTCCCTGGTTATAAGTCTGACTATATGTCCTTACGCTTCTCTGCTGCTGCTTTTACTCTGCCGGATTTCTGTTTTACTTAGTCATTCTACCAACTAGTACAATACTTGTCTGACTCAACTTATACAACATGTCAAATTCTAAGTAAAGACTTATACATAGATTTCTAAACTTATTTCAGGCTTGCTATAACGGCTAGTATGGCCATCATCAAAACATAATAAAATGTTCCTAACAATGTGGTCTGTGGCTCCACTATCTAAGAGCCATGGTTGAGCAGCTGCATGGTAAGCACGTGGTCCTGGAGGCGGAACGGCTGGAGCGGATTGAACCTGCTAAAAGAAATGATAATTGGGACATTGTTTTTTACTGCGACCTTGAACTCCATAAAGTTGACATTTGCCAAGATAATATTGAGGTTGATAAGATAGACAGGGGTGAGGACCTAAGGCAGTTGTTTCATGACCTCAGATTCGGCATCGGGCCAATGAGGCAGAGTTGGGAGGAGTGGGGATGGCGTGAGTGTTTTGGAGTGAGAAGCTGGAATCATCTGATGCTTATATATGACAACGGCTTCAAAGTTCAGCACTTTTTCATGGAGCTCCTCAAATGTAAGAGTGTCGCGAGCTTGAACGGCATGAACAAGTTTAGTATATTCATCTCTCAAATTAGAAAGAAAATGCACAATGAGATCCTCTAAATCCATCGGTGCCCCGAACATGGACAATTCATCGGCTTTAGCCTTAATCGCATGAGGATAAAAGGTGGCAGATTGAGCGCCTTTGGTGAGTGTCACGAAGAGAAAATGTTATTTGGTTGATACACCTTTGAGGGCTTAACATACAATCTCGCCAAAATATCCTGTGGCTTGTCGGGATGAAGTAATCTGTGAAATACATAGGAAAATATCCGACGTTAAAGAGCTTATAATGATGTTTAGCAAGAAGTTGATACTAAGGAACCTATAGAGAACAATCAAGGTTCGGAGGACCAATGTCTTCTTTGATAGTGGTATCCGATGGACAAGTTTTTGTGCCATCCACAAATCCGAGTAACTGATCATACGCAGAAAGGAGGGTCGTGAACTACAACTTCCATGTTATATGATTTGTTGAATTAAATTATTTGTAGTATGTAGGGCGAATTGAGATGGATAATGAATAAGGAGAGACGTAATTGTTGTGATATATCTGGGGTTGTTTGGGACGATGTGCCAGAGGAGGATGCCTCAGACATGGCAGTTGGTAGTGGTCGGAAAAGAAAGGAAGAAGACGAAAGCGAGGAGGGAAAGCGAACTCGGATGAAAGAAGTAGATTTTCGCTGGAAGAGATATGAGAGAGGTAACTCATAGAATCAAAATTTATTGATACGATATTAGAGGATTTGGACAAATATTTCATTGATTGATAACAATACAGTGACACATACATACATACATACATACATATATATACATATGTATACAACTAATAATGTACAATGAATGGACTTATGAATGTCGGACTTTTGAGATCTTTTACTTACAAATTGAATAAGATTAAGTGGAATCCTAATACACATTACATATAATAATTATTTTATCACAATGTAGATTTTCTAGGAATAAATATTTAACTTATCAAAATATTTTCCAAGTTTGACTTTGAGTAATCGCTTCAAGATTAACTATATATTTCATATATGCGGGCCAAACGAATTACTCATAATTTGGACCCTCAACTTTTATATTTAATAAACCGGTTCCTTAGTAACTAAAAGTGTATGTTTTAGCCATTCCAGGATAAAAAAAAAAATTGAAATGCAATGTGGCTCTTTAGGTGAATGTCGAAGGAATATGCTTTAGCATATTCCGCCCATTGACATGGGTTTTACATTGCACCAAGGGTAAAAATGACCACTCAAATGTTCAACCCTAATCCTCTAGCTTCTCTTTCCTACCTCTTACTTCTCTTTCCCACCTCTTATCCGCAGCCAATAAAATTATATATAAGAGTGCCATTCCTCCTGAGAACATATATATTTTCGGAGAGCATTCTTCGAGAGATTTTAGAAGGAAAATTAACAGCCATGCCCTTTGATTTAAATATTCTTGTGGAAAGATTCTGGTTAGACCTCGAGATCGTTGGTCATGACATATCATTTATCACGGCCCTCGTATATCGGTAATCTTTCATTGTTTTGGTTTTTTTCTTCATGCTTTTATCAGTTGTATCAATTAGTTGTTATCCTATCCGGTATCTATTGAAATGGAATTACAACAAATTCATTAAATTTATTTGTAAAACTATGCTTATTCTGGTTGATTGTTTGGGAAATTTATAATTCTTATGTGTTGCAAATCAGATTAGTATATCTCATATTTATGGCACACACTAAAGCAGTTTCCACTTTTATTCGTAACAGACCTTTTGAAAATCCTATCGTTATGTTTGCTTGATCCCTTCTTTTTGTTCACCCCTTTCACAGTAAATATTTGGTCCAACAAATTTTTTTTCGATGGATAACAAGGTAATCAATATTTATGTATTATTTGCTTAACTTTTCGGTGTATTTTCTTGATTGATGTATCACCTTTGCTATTTCATTCTGCTTTTTTATCACTTAGAAGAGCTGAGATTCCGCGCCTTTCTTTAGCCATGGAAATTGGCTGAAACAAAATAAACACTTAGAGTTTCTGATATGAAATTGATAAAATAAACAGAATGACTTGTATAAATAACAGTAGGATACTATGCTTATTGTTGTTAGTTTTATCATGAAATACATATATTTATAACATATCATTAAAATAATGTTACCGTCATAACAAAATTATGACAATGAGTGACATAACAAATTTTACGCAAAATTTGTCATGTTGTCCGGCATATTGATTAATATGCATGGTCACACAATTATCAATAATTTAAAAGTTTGCCAGAGTTACCCATTGTGATCATTTTGTTACGAAACCATCATTTTTAAAACTCTAAATTATATGTTTTATTTATAATTAATGTTACTTATCGTAACCACTTTCATACAATGAATGTCACAAATTTGTCTGTGATAACACATGATATGTCGGTGTGGCTCTTTTCATATCTGTAGGGGATCACACCGTTACATCATGTATGAAAACACTATAATTGTATGCGTAGTTTGATTTGATGTCTTTATTAATATTGGAGGACAACCCAATTTGATTAATGATATCCAAAAAAGAAGAAAGAAACTGTACAAAGCAAATGAGTGGATGTTGAAACATATAGAAGATGAAAGAAACATGCAACATCCAAGGTTATGTTTATGGTATTATCCCAGAAAAATGGGAGATGAATATGTACGTGGTATGTTTGTGCTTTGGACTTATAGTATTTTAGATATGCCCGTTGTAATTTGTAATTTTTTTGATATGTATGATCTCGTTGATCTTGGTTTAGGTGTTATGTCTCTCAAAATAACAGTACAACAATGAAACAAAAACACTTGTAGATACACACTTATAAAGGCATAATACCTTTCTAGAATGCCTTTATAAGTGTGTCTCTATAAGTTTTTTTGTTGTAGTAGTATTATCTTTTAAGAGACAAAATACCGAAACCAAGATCAACGAGAACATAAATGTTAAAAAAAATTGCAAATTAGAACTGGCACATCTAAGATACTTTACGTCCAAAGTACAAACATCCCACGTACATATTCCTCTCCAATTTTTCTTGGATGATACCATAAACATAACCTTGGATGTTGAATGTTTCTTTCATCTTCTCCATTTGTTTCAGTATCCACTCATTTTCTTTGTACATTTTCTTTCTTCTTTTTTGGAGATCATTAATCAGATTCGGTTTTCAACCTATATTAATAAAGACATCAAATCAAATAATGCATGCAATTATATAGTTTTCATAACATGATGTAACGGTCTGGTCTCTACATATATGAAAGGAATGCCACACTGATACATCATGAGTTGTATCACAGACAAATCTTGTACCATTTATTGTGTGAAAGTGGTTCAGATAGTGACATTAATTATAAAGAAAACAAATAATTTAGCTTTCTAAAAATGATCGTTTCGTAACAAAATAAGCACAATGAGTAAGTCTAACACTCTTTTAAATCATTGATAATTGTGTGACCATATTAAACAATATGTCCGACACCTTGACCAACATTGGAAAAATGTGTTAATTATGTCACTCATTGTAATAATTATGTTATGACAGTAACCTTATTCTTATGATATGTTTTGATTACTGTAATGAAACATATTGAAACTGATGAAATTGAATGCAAAGGACATGATTTCATTTCCACTTTGACATACAAGAAATTAAATGAACGAGATTCTACATGATGCGACGAGTAGTGCGTTGGGTGGTGGTGGTGGATGATGATGAGTGTCACAGGTGGTGTAGGGTGATGATGAGTGTCACACGTGGTGTGGGGATTGCAAAAAATTAAAATAATAGTTAAAGGTTGTGGATGACTGTTTTTAATCTAAAATGGAAAAAAAAAAAAAAAAAAAAAAAAAAAAAAGATAGTGGTTGAAAATAGTGACAAAAAATGACAAAAACTACATTACTACTACATGTGTTACTACATATGGTTGTAGCAACATGTTGTAACAGACGCGTTTTTATCCTTCTCAACCACTATCTTTTTTTCTTGATCAGCTGAACACAATATTACTTGATCAGCTGAACACAATATTACTTGATCCCAAGAATATTGATGTCAAAATGGAAGATGAAGATGCATCCCTAATCATGTTGGTGTGATTACCAAATTTCATATGAAAACATTGTTCACCCTTCATAGTTGGGAAGGATGCAGTGGGGCTTTATAGGATGTAAGGCGCCTTGCATGCCAGGAGCCGAGACACAAGGCAAGCAGGCATAGATAGTGGGAAATCAGCTGGACTAGTAGTCGGCAAAGAATGGGAAAGAATATGGAATGTAGTCCGGGAAAAAGAAATCTAAGAAGTTCAAAGGTGCTAAGTCCATAGATGTCTCAGTTAGTTATTGTCGGGAGGAAGGGCATTGGGAGTCCAATTGTCCAAAAAAGAAAAGGCAGGAGGAGAGCAGTCTGGAACAAAGAGCTGTGGCTTCTAAGCATTCTGATGAGGATCTGGTTCTAGTGGATGGAGATTCAATACATCATTCAGATGTTTGAATCCTAGATTCTGGAGCATCCTATCATATTTGTCCGCACATAGTGGTTTTCCTTTATGAGCAGATAGATAGTGGTCATGTTTCTATGGAAAACAACTTGGTTTCTAAGATAGTGGGAATTGTCTCAGTTCAGTTTAGGACATGGGATGGTAGTTCTGCACACTGAAAGATGTAAGACATGTTCCACAAATGACCAAGAATTTGGTATCTCTTCGCCTACCTGGGCAAAGAAGAGGTTCATTTTCAAAAGAGAAGGCGGAGAGCGTAATGTCCACAAAGGTTCAAATTGTGGTCCTTAAAGTTATCAAGAAGGAACCTTGTATATATTACAAGGCTCTCATCAGATCTGGTTCTACTGTTGTGGCATCCTCAACAGTTCATCATTCACAGCAGACTCAGTTGTGGAACATGAGACTTGGTCACAAGGGTGAAAGAGAAATGCAAGTCTTTTCCTCAGCAGGTTTTCTTAGGGGATATAAGGTCAAGACACTGGACTTTTGTGAGCACTGTCTGTTTGGGAAGCTACATAGAAGCTAGTTCTCAGCAGGCAAACACAGTACAAACACATCACTAGATTATATCCATTATGATTGTTTGGGTCCATCAAAGGTGGAATCTTTGGGTGGTTGATGACGGTTAAAATATACCTATTTATGTCATCAATTATAACCTTAAATCGGAGTTAATTATATATATTTCATATTAAATCACGCGTTTATATTTATTATTTAATGATAAGTGATTATTAATGTGATAATTGGTATTTAAATGCTTTTATTATAAAAGAGCAATTAATTGTGTGATAAATGCTGATTTAGCGGATCGTAACGAATCGGGAGGATAATTGTCATGCAATCGGGAAATCTCAAGATAAATAAGGAAGAAAATCGGAGCATTGAAGAAAAGATTAATCAGATCAATTCAAAAGCATGGAGTGGGGAACAAGCACTACAAGAAAAGTTGTCTTTTATAAGGGTAATCATCCTTATTAAATGACTGATTCCTGTCATTGAAGGTTTTTTATAAGGGGAAATCTACCCTTATCGCCCCTTATAATAGCTTCCGCTGGTAAAAGTAAATAATAACAGTAAATATATCCTGTTATTAAAAAGGGATAACATTCAATAACAGAATTATACCGTCATTAAAAATTATTCATAATTACAGTAAACTTCCTTATTCTTATATTATTTGCCCCTCTTTATTGCCTCAATTTCTCTTTACTTTATGTTATGATATTGACGGGAATTACTCTCATTAATAAGCATAACCCCTTATCAAATTGGTTTCGTTATTATTACTAAAATACATTTAATGACTAAATATACCGTACCTCCACATGTAAGAACATTATCATTATATTATCAAAATATACAAAAAAGACTTTGTTCCAAAAGCTAAACTACATGTAGACACGTAATTACACAATTTCCTAATATCACGTCTTTGAGTAACATACATCTTTGTTCGTTACTCCAAAATACAAACCAAAATATGCCTACATACTACAATCCTTGTAGGATATGATAAGTTACCAGTCCTTCCACACAAGTCTTCAAAAATCCTCAAACCATACAAAAGCCTGCATTTAAAATAGGAATAAATACTTAAGAACACATTGTAATAAAACTTCACATTTTTTAGATGAAAATATCCTTCCATCACAACAGAATTTGATACAGCAAAAATGGGAACAATGCATGGCCCCTAAAAACCAAAAGCAAAAGTTGTCTCAAAGTTAAAGCTAGCTATCTAGCAGCTGGAACTATACATACAAACATATCAACATTATAATTTGATTTAGATGACAAAATAATAGTGAATCTTCAAACTGCAAAATGGGGTAGCGTTGAGCCAATATATCACATCTATAAACTAAGAGATGTACAATACAACAATAAAACACACAAAAGCTACAATCGCAAGTATAATGCTACCACACAGCCTCAAACAAACAAGAAGATACATCAAACAAGAGAAATAAAAAACTATGATGATAACGCACAGGTGGATGTAACCAAAAAAACGTAAAGTTTTAATAAAGACTTACTACAAGTATTAGAATATAGGCAGTCTTAAAAGTTACTACATTCTGAACAAGGAAAACTGGTAGCAAGCGTTAACGTGGATAAAAAGCATTGGGATTTTCTGTAGATCCCGTAACTACGGGGTTTTCCATAGATCCCCTAACTATTGGGGTTTGCAGTAGTACCCTTAACTACACTTACCTGAAGGAATCAGTGAAATGTAGTTTGGACACACTAAGCTTGTGAAAGAGGAAAAATGACAATTGCAAGGCACTAAACTAATAGAAAAAAAAATACATGGTTGGGAGTTTCTAAGGAGACTAGGCACCAACCTTGCACGTGGCTCATCTTCCTCAAAGATTCATCTTAGTTTCCTGCATATAGGAATGTTGATCAAAACAACATTTTCTCAACCCATCCCCTCAACGATAAAAAAAAGTGTAAAACCAAAAAAACACAAAGCACTACAGTTAACACAATAAATTTCAATGGAAGGATGCATTAAGACTTGAAACAAACCATTCATGCACTATTGCTCTGGTCTCTTCCCATGTCCTGCGAAAGGGAAATTGAAAACAAGTTAATCACATATCAAAAGACGAAACACATGAATAGGTAAAGAATGGTAGTATAAATACTTCCCTGATTGGCCAACCCCAATAAAATGCAAATCAAAAAATGAGTAAAAGAAAAAGAAACCAACAGCCGACACACACAGATAGCATCTCAAATAAAATGGGGCATAATACAACTTGAAAACTAAGATCAATCCTTAAAGGTCTGAGAGATAAAGAGGTATTGCATAGACTACTTGACAATAAAAGCTGAAATTGGCAGAAACGAGGGATAAACCAGAACCAAAAACCTGACAATAACACGAAACAATGACTTAGATATATGGCAGAAATGAAGAATAAATAAGAAAGTGAGGGTGGATCAAATACCGTCAAAGGATCAGAAACAGGGTGGCAACAAATGTCAAGAAACAATGTTCCTTAAAATTAACACAACTATTACTTAAAACAAGCTAAAATGAGCAGATCAAGTCAAAGAAAGCACAATGCATATACCTGAGTAAGGGAGCTAAAATCACAATGAATATACCTGAGTAAGAGAGCTAAATAAGGTCACCACCACACACCGGTGGTTCAAATTGAAGTTGGTTGATTTCCATTCTCCATTCGGGTCAACTCGCTTTCAAATTCCTCAAAACGCCTCTTAAGGTCATTATTTTCTTCTTCTTTCCCATTTAGCTTAGCCTTAAGTTCTTTAATTTGTGCAGCCTGAGGATCGTTAAAATGCTTCTTTTTCATCCCACCTCCAAAACCAAATATATGGCTGTGATTTTGTGGACCAAAGAAAGTTTCAACAACCTCAATATGTGAGAGTGACGCATCAGATTGAAACAGTCTTGGAAATCTCATCCTATAAAGGATGGAAACCATATGTCAAATAAAAATAATTTAATAACGAATGTATGCCTAAATGTCAAATACTAAGACTTACATATTTTTCTTGCTCTTTTGGTTCAACAAACTTTCCATTTTTCTGTCTAGTTGCAAGAAAGATTTGTGCAATACTAGGTGTGGTATTTGTTGCACCTTCCTAAAAGATTTACAAAAATGACAAGTGAAAAATGTATATAATTTAAAAAACAAAAAAAAAATACAAAACATTGAGAATTATTGAATTTATACCATCTCATATATGATGTCTATGCGGCTGGCTTCCGGTTCGATGAGGCATCACTTGTTTGGCCCGATTATCAGAATTTCGAGAACTTTTTTCCTATGTTATTGATAAACAAACATAAAAATATTCAACTTAGAGTGCGATTTCACATATAGAATGTAAATGTTATGTTTATTTTTTGTTTTTGACTAGTCTTAACATACCTTAAAGTCTTCACATAAAAATTTCTTAGTGACAAGCCACTCCCAATCTTCAACATTCATCCCCGGAGGAACATTTTTCAACACAAGTGTTTTAGTTTTGCATGGTTTCACATACGTTGCATTCAAGGTCGACCTCCATGCACTCCACAAAGTGCCCATATGCTCTAAAGTATGTTCACGATATTGTTCCATATCAAGATTGGAAAAGTGTTCCTACAAAAAAAATGATATAAACCATTAATAAATACAAAACCAACATTAAAAGGAATCGCATCTAAATGGGTAGACATGTACAAAGAGTTAGGAGTTAGAGCAAATGTGTTTCACATACCTTTATCAGTAGCCCACATGTGGTTCTTGTACTTCTCGCTGATTTGCTTCCATGTAAGCACTCGTACATGGCAAATATTTTTGTTTCGCACAATTTTCCCCAAGTGCCTAGACCAATATGTGTGATTTGGTCCTACTCCACGATTGTTGTGAAACTGAATTGTAAGTTTTTCTCCACTTTTCAAAATGGCAACTTTTTTGTTTTTGTTCGTTCCTCTAACTTTTCTCACTTTTCTTGTTGAATCTAAGCAATATATTGAATACTATAATATTGAATCAACGTTTCAATCAAAACACAACAGGATATACATAATATTATATATCTTAAGTATAATATACATACCTTCAACATTTTTTTCTCAGATTGTGATGAATTGTTTCACTACCATTACTATCTTCCATGATCACGCCTCTCACTTGTGAATCTCTTGGGATCAAATCTGTAAATATGTGACAAAAATAAAGAAGTGATTAAGAATATTAAACAAAAACCATTTTAAGGAACTCCAAAAAAGGTCTACCAAATGATGGATTGTCCTCGGGTAATTTGAAGAGCAATGGTTGCAAAGATTCATCAACATCTAAATAAATAGATATGTTCTCCACATCTTCATGTTCTTTCAACATACCAAGAACATCTTTGTCATTTCTCAATGGCCTACCATCCCCGTCTGTAATTTTGAAACCAACGGAATAAATGTCAATGAACCTTTTACACATGGTCAAGAGATCCAAAAATGAAATTTCTTCTGCTATGTTTCTCTCTTCCCATTTAGCTTCACCAAAATGGAGAAAAAGATTGTGAACAAGATTTCCACCTAAAGAAAGAAAAAAAATACTTGTTACGATATTATCAATGTACAATAAATTCCAAAGTATACATAAATTTAGCACTTTACTAGTTGTTCCATGATTGCAAAAGTCATTAGTCTTTTCCTCTACAATTGCTATCCTTTTACTTCCATATGCAACATTTGAGGTCTTTTTTCCATACCCACGGTCCTTTGCCAGTTGACCGGGTGCTATGAAAGAAACAGGCTTCTGGGTGATGCTATTTTTTTTTTTTTTTGCGATCATAGAATTCATCTGTTAACACAAGATTTAAGACAATTAGAGGGTATTATAACAACAATTGGAGTGATCATACAAAAACAAAAAAGTTCCAGTACACTACATCAACAGAGAAGTTAAAAGGACCACATAGATTATATTAAGGATTTTCTTGGAATGGTTGATCATGCTTGTATTGATATTACAAGCAACCTACATAAGAGGAAACCACATAGGAAAACATAGATTATATTAAGGATTTTTGCGATTGGAAAACATAGATTACATCAACAGAGAAGTTAAAAGGACCACATAGATTATATTAAGGATTTTCTTGGAATGGTTGATCATGCTTGTATTGATATTACAAGCAACCTACATAAAATCTCCAAACAGTACAAAGATTGGTCACATAGGAAAACACCATAACCTACCGTTAGCATCCCCTGATCGACACTGAAGCATTATAAAACTAATGGTATGATTCCTATTTAAATAAAGAACATCATATAATCTAAACTCAAGAAAACAACTATTGAATGAGAAATATTCAACAAGAACCATTAAGCAAGCACAGATAACCAGAAGAAAAAACAACTTTAGAATTCTCAAATCCCAATATACTACTCAACTAGCACTATTAATTAGCATACAAAATTTTCAATCTTCATTAAAGCGATTAAAAGTTATAAATTATATTCATTCCAGTACGATATATTTTCCAACAAAACAAAAAACAGGGCTCTCGATACTAATTAATGCAAAGCATATGCACAACATTAGCAGCTATCACATATATTCCACATCATTCCAACCAATCTTTGATAAAATGGCTACAGCTTCATTGATTTACTTATCAACTTGCTTTACTTTTTTGCTTGCTCTGGCCAATGCACAAGCACCTGCAGCTTCTCCTTCCAATATAGCCGCCATACCACCGCCAACTTTAGCAACACAACCACCTGCAGGTGTAACGGCATCTCCACCATCTAGTATAATAGTATCACCACCGTCCAACACTTCATCATCGGCTAGTCCCACCACACCGCCCCCACAACCTCCACAAAATTTCACAAGTCCAACACAGCCACCAGTCTTGCCACCACCTACACCCGTAGTCTCGCCACCAGCGATTTCTCCGGCTGTCCTTCCACCACATGCGGCACCTCCTACTACTCCAAAGCAATCACCAGCAACAGCACCTGTGCCAATGCCACCACCTAAGGCCCCACCATCACCGGCCCCAAAGACCGCGGGTTAAATCACCCGCACCAACACCGGAATCAACACCATCACCTGCACTCTCTCACATGCACAAAAGAAGAAGCACAAGCACAAGGGACATCATGCACCAAAGACCAGCTCCTCGGTCCTAGCCTCTCTCCACCACCACCATCAGTTCAAAGCTCTGTAGAAATAACTCCAGCCCCATCACCAAACCAAAATCACAAATGTCTGGGCTATTCTTCTTGCACTATCTTGAAGTCATTGCGGTGGTTTAGCAAGTTCTCGCTCTTAAATGGCATTGTTCATGATCTATCTCTAGGAATGAAGCAACTTGTGAGAGCATGAACTTGATGATGATCAAGATCGTTGAATGTTCCGTAACATTAATTCAGTAACAAGGAGTTCGTCCCCTGTGTCTATTAAGCAGGCTGCTTGTCCTTCCAACTGAACTACACCATCACTATCGATATGACCGAGATTTTTTAGAACCCGAGAACGGTTTTTCAATTCATCATCGAACTTTTGAAGCTGGGATTCTCGCGTCTTCGTTTTAAATTACTGGATTTAAGTGGTTTACTTCACTTTTCTCTCCAAAAGCTTTTAAGTTGATGTTCATCTTGGGACTTTTCCAATGGGTGAGCAAACAGATTCTGCTCGAGTTTTTCGATTTGGTTTACCAACTCAACTACTGATCAGATCAGTTATAGTAGAGTGTAGGTCTTCAGCCTTGACCAGAGAGAGCAACCAATGAACTTGAAACAGATTTCTAATTCAAGAAACCCAAGATATCAAGATTCAAACTTTTTGATGATACATGTTTCTCTTTAACTTTTTGCACAATTTAGCAAAACAGATGCAATGAATAATTGAAAGCAGAGGCATCTAAACCGGACAAAGAAAAACATAGAGCAAATTGTAAGTAAAACACAGATATGACGATTTTGAAAGAATACATCTCGTCGAAAACATAAACTAAAGCACCTCACCCCTCATCTTAACCCTAAAATCAAAGCTAGAGTCTATTCACCTTATTAACCAATGCCTGGATCTAAAACTTGAAAATGTATGTCAAGCATTATTCACATTGTCTGTTCCAATAGTATTGGTTCAACTTATTAAACAAGACATACGATGCCCGGGTTAATTGCCAATATACCATACTATCATTTCATGATGCCAAGAAAATAAAAGACTGCATTGAACTGACATAGAAACAGAGGAATTAGGGATACACATACACCTCATTTGTCCATGGAAAGCTACGACATCATGCTGCTACTTAAAGAAAGACTAGTACTAATCCTTATTCTAAGATAGAAACTTCACTAACATTCTCACAACTACTTGTGCCATAGAGTTATACCTAATCAGAACATATGCAAAAGGTTACGATTCACCAGCAAAATACTGCATATGGAGAGACGAATAGAGAAGAGGGAGGAAGTTACCGCCTCAAATCACCAACAGCAAGCTCACTGTGACTGCAAATCGCCTCAGTTAAGCGTACAGAGAGTTCTTTTAGATGGAAAAATCGTACTCTTGGAAAAATAAGGGGAATTTGGGATTAACTTTGGTGGGAGTTTTTTTTTTGGTGGGAGATTACCCTCCTACAATTTGGCAATTTTTAATGTCCTTTAAGATTTTTTTTTTAAAATGAAAGTCCATATTGATAATAATCGATAATTATACGGGAACAATTGTTATGTCACAAAGTGTTACACAAACGTCATTTGCACGGTTGATTATGATGAGGTTATATTATTATTTATTTAGACTCATTACCATCAACGATATAGATAACAGTTGTGTCACTTGTTGTAACACACCGGTTGTACCCCTATAATTATTTCTATTTATTTATGTCTACGAATGAAATTATTGGGAGGGATTTTTGGCGCCTAAAATATTGGTATTTTATCATCAAAAAAAATTTGGGTATCTTTTTCCGAGGAAAGTCTGTGTTTCTAAATAATTCTGAAAAAGGTTTTTTTTGCAAAACATAATTTTTTTAATGTTTTATCTTTATATTATTTCAAAATAATATTTTATTGATTTTTTTGGTACGTATTAATAAGGGGAATATTTTAGGTGTATTATAATAAGGGGATAAGTGATTAACAATAACAGGAATTAAGGGTTCCTCATCAAATTTGCATCATTTTCATAAGATTGTTCTAACCCTTATTAAAAGGTACTTTTAATAACCAGATTTTGACCCCTTATTAAATTCCCCTTATAAAAAACATATTTTCTTGTAGTGAAGTCAGACGAACCGAAATTGAAAACGCGTAAAGAGGGAGGCTCGGTCGACGAGCCATGCCATTCGGTCGACCAGCGTATCGTTCGGTCACCCGAGCCTAATTAGATTAACGCGCGTCTATCTCTTACGGATTCTCCCTATGTCGGCCGCAACTCCTATATAAACAAAGAACGATCTTTGAGAAAAAACACACCACTACAAACACAAAACAATTCATACAATTTTAGCTTTTAAGTTTTTAGTTTTATTTTCTTTATGTTCGTTCATTGTGGATTCGTCGGATTCTCCGATTAGGGAGCGCATTAAAGAGTGGGAGTCACTCTCGTCTTCGAGGGTATGACTATTCAATTGTGCAATCTTTATTCGTAGATCTGATGTATTTTATTATGGAGTAGTTTTATTTGTATTGATTGCGTGATGTAGATTTATTTACGAACCCATGTGTTTAGGTTAGAAACGTTAAGAAGTAATCATGATTTGTTCCGACCGTAATCGTGTTCGGTCGACTGAAGACGTGTCACTCGGTCGCCCGAGTCTTTGTCGTTCGATCGTCGACCGAGTGTGGTAATATGTAGGGGCAATATTATGATCGGCCGACTACGTCGATTCTCTCGATTTGGAATTAAAGCGAGTAATTAAACTCCGATCAACTTAATTATTTGTCATCATAATTTAACATGAAACCCAAAAAGTGATTGTTACTTAGGATATAGATTGAATCGGCATCTAAGAAGTACGCCTTACCCTAGGAATGTTGCTTAGATGAGGTTACGGTTTATACCGGCATCCCTAGTCTCGTAATTGTGTCGGTTATATGAGATGGAGGCATTAAAAGCAAAGTCACGTAATGGAGGCACGATGATTTAGATGGCCTAACCGGAGCTAAATCTACCTTAGGGGATGACTCCCGTAGTCATAATAATTAATCTTTAACGTTTGTTTTGTCTCGTTATCATCCTAATTCACATGGGGTAGTTATAATCTACTAGCGTAATCAATACTATTCGTTTAGATAATATCAACCGTATTATCCGTGTTTTTAGTAGTCTTTAGTCCTGTCTTTGTGGTCTTTTGTGTCTTGTGGTTGTCACTATTTTATTTTCTCGCATTTAGTTGGTCGTAGACCGCCTTTTCAATTTAGTTCTATTAGGATAAAGTTGTGTTTTATTTGTGCCGAGTCTCTGGGGATCGACCTCGACTTATCTAGCTATACCGCAATTGAACTGGTTCTCTTGCTAGTGTGTTAGTAGGCATCGAGTTAATAATTTAACTTGACCTCAATCAAGTTTTTGGCGCCGTTCTTTGGGGACTCGAGTCATTAAATTGAGATATAGCTTATTTTGTTAGAACTGGATTCGTGAATATTCTGTGAATAAGAGTCTGTATATTAAAACAGTGTCGTAAAAAAATAATAAATTAAATAAAAAAAAAAAAAAAAAAAGCGTTCGGTCGACCGAACCACAGTTCTCGGTCGACCGAGAATTAGTTTTCTTTTCTGTTCTGTATTAGTTTTACAATATTCTGCTTCTGTTTTATTTACTTTTTCTTTTCTCAAACTTATTTCGAGTCTGTTTTATTTAGTTAGTTAAATGCCTAGCCTTTACTAGTGATTAATTGTTTTATTGTTGTTTATTATTTTATAGTACGCTACTCGGAAATCGAAGGAACTGCTTGAGCCATATAATCCTGAGATAGAGAAATTTGCAGAAGGAATAGGAAGTTAGCTAGGAGGCGGCTATGCAAGGAGAAGAGGATCCAAATCTTGAGGTAAGCGAGCACGAAGTGGAAGAAGGACATACAACCGATCATTCTGAACATTCTGAATCTGAAACAGAAATGGAAGGCAATCCGGTCAATCCAAACCAGGTACCTAATCCTGTTATTAATCCTGTTATTAATAATGCCAATAATGTGAATGCAAATAATGAGAACCAAGCCCTAGTTCAAGGAGCGAGGCGCACTTTGCAAAGTTATGCAACGCCTACTATTGAACAATTCATTCCCGCTATCGTAGCACCGCAAGATCTCGCGAAGTCTATCACCCTAGGCCTAATGTAATTCAAATGGTGACCAACTATTCCACTTTTCATGGAATTCAGAACGAAGATCCTGGTGTTCACGTGACGAATTTCTTGAAAATCGTCGAAGACGGTGAAACCGAAATTAATCCCGGAGGGGAACATTCGCCTTAAGCTTTTCCTTTCACTTTGAAAGATAAAGCTAAGCAATGGCTTCTCTCTTTAGAGGTCGGATCTATCACTACCGGGGAACAATGTTGCAAAAATTCATGAATAAGTACTTTCCTTAGGAAAAACTTTTAAGTTACGCCAAGACATCCTAGGATTTAAGAAACAACCCAGGGAGAGTTTTGATCAAGCTTGGGAGCGTTTCAAGGAAGCTATGAGGAAGTGTCCTCATCATGACATCTCTCTTTGGATTTTAATGCAAACTTTTACCACGGGTTGAGAGAGACTGAGAAAATTAGAGTGAGACGCCCAAAGAATGGAGCGTTTGTTCTTTATCTCTGAGGAGGCACAAGGGAAGATGGAGCAAATAGCAATGAATAGCCAATAGGAGGCAATGACATAGCTCTGTGTGAAGATGGCGTGACATATTTGATGATAGTGCATCTACCAAAATCTTAGAACAACTTTCATTATCAACAATAAGGTAGATGGGATGCAAGAGAGGATGACAAGAGTAGAAAGGGTGGAATCGAGGTAGCACCTCAAAGTGAGAATCTTTGATGCTTGAAGAAGCCAATTATACCGGGGAGGGTGCAGCCCTAATCATAACCATCCCGGATTCGATATATAGTGACATTAATGCAGAGAAAGGCCTAAACCGCCTACCCCTTATGTACCACAATGCAGACTAAAACTTTTGGTTGGGAAGTCTGCGATAGAAAAAGCGAGTAATGTCGCCACATTGACAATATGGGACAATCACAAAAATCTATGGCTGAATTAGCCACTAACTTTAGCCAATATTGTCGGAAGACAGATGCTAAGGTAACCAATCAAGAAGCTCTAGTCCAAAACCTCACGCACCAGATAGGACAACTAGCTTAGCAAGTCTCAACTAGACCTCCTGGAGGGTTGCCAAGCAACACTGAGAAGAACCCTAAGGATTTGAATGCGATCATGACAAGGAGTGGAAAAGAAGTAACTCCACCATCCCTGCAAGAGAAATAGAACATCACAAAGAATAAGGATGGTGAGCCAAGAAATGAGACTAATACTTCCGAGTCTTTGCCTAAGCAAAGAACATATAAAGAACCTGCTGGCCCGAGTTGAACTTTACGATAACAAGTATCCAATTTTCACTGATGTCGATCCTTCAACTCTACCTTATGCTCCACCAAAGCCAAAGCCTAAGTTTGATAATAAGAGGTATAAGAAGTTCGTAGATATGTTTAGTAAGTTACAAATCAATATACCCCTAGTTGAAGCACTAGCTGAAATGCCTGAGTACACCAAGTTTTAAAAGACGCAGCCTCAACTAAAAGGAAACTTCTAGATTTAGAGACCATATGCCTTAATGAGGAGTGCTCACCATTCTTCAACATAAGTTACCCCCAAAATGCAAAGATCCGGGAAGCTTTCTCATTCCTTGCACCATAGGTAACGTATGTCTAAACAAAGCTTTGTGTGATCTAGGAGCAAGCGTAAATCTGATGCCACTATCTATTTTTCGGAAACTAGGCATGAAAGATCTTAAGAAGACCTCAATCACATTGCAATTAGCTGACCGCTCACAAGGAACCGTGTGGAGTGGTTGAGGATGTGCTAGTAAGAGTTGAAAAGTTCGTATTCCCCGCCGACTTTGTGGTATTAGATATGGAAGCTAACTACGAAGTGCCCTTGATATTAGGAGACCTTTCATGGCCACTAGTAGAACGCTAATTGATGTTTACAAAGGCGAGTTGGTGTTAAGAGTGAACGAAGAGAGAGTTGCATTCAATGTCTTTGACACTATGAAACAACTTTGATGATGGAGAGGATGTATGTTTCATGTTGGATTCCATTGATAGGATCGTTCAAGAATTTCAACAACATGAAAGTATCAAGGATTTTTTGGATGCTGTCTTAGAAGAAGAATATGAAGTCAAGTACGTGAGGAGGAGAAGATGATATGGCCAGGATGTAGTAGAGGGACACCAAGGCCTGTAGAGGAAGTAAGTCTTCATGGGAGATTGAAAGATTCTATCATAGACCAACGTGGCATAAGTACTTGAACTCAAACTCACCTGGTCAAAAGTTGAAGACCTCTTTGGAAGATCCTCCCACAAATTTGACTTTAAAACCTCTTCCTGCGAATTTGAAGTATGTATTTCTTCAAGATGAGACTTTGCCGCTAATTATATCTTCTTCCTTGACGGACTTACAAGAGGAGAAACTAATGAGAGTTCTGAGAGAGTACCGCGGAGCATTTGGATGGACCATAGCTGACGTTAAGGGTATTAGTCCTAGCGTATGTATGCACAAAATCTCCGTGGACCACGAAAAAGAAAGCGGTTGCACAACCTCGAGAGGCGCCTAACCCCACAATTAAAGGAAGTGGTTAGGGATGAGGTTATAAAAATGCTAGAAATGGGAATTATATTTCCAATTGCTGATAGCGAATGGGTAAGCCCTATCCACGTAGTTCCCAAAAAGGGAGGATTGACGGTGCAAGCCAATGAGTTGAATGAGTTAATTCCTGTGAGGCTAATCACCGGTCCTCGAGTATGCATAGACTTTAGGAAACTGAATGATGCGACTCGTAAGGACCATTTTCCTCTTCCCTTCATCGATCAAATGCTCGAGAGACTGAGTGGGCATGCTTTCTATTGTTTTCTTGACGGATATTTGGGATACTATCAAATCCACATCTCGCCTGAAGATCGTGAGAAAACAACGTTTACATGCCCATATGGGACATTTGCGTATAATCGAATGCCATTTGGATTGTGTAACGCCCCCACAACATTTCAACGGTGTATGATGTCATTATTTGCGGATATGGTGGAAGATTTCTTGGAAATCTTTATGGATGATTTCTCCGTATTTGGAGATGATTTCGATTCATGTCTCACACACCTAGCACGAGTGTTGAAGAGATGTGAAGAGACGAATCTTGTGCTAAACTGGGAGAAATGTCATTTGATGGTTACGGAAGGTATAGTACTAGGCCACCGCATATCAAAGAACGGTATAGAGATGGATAGAGCCAAAGTTGAGGTGATCGAGAAACTACCTCCACCTACTAATCTTAAAACTTTGCGAGGTTTTTTAGGCCACGCTGGATTTTATCGTAGGTTTATCAAGGACTTTTCTTTAATCTCTAGACCTCTTACCGAATTATTGGCCAAGGATGTGCCGTTCGTGTTTTCTAATGAGTGCATAAAAGCTTTCAACGAAATAAAAGTAGATCGATCACCGCACCCGCTCGGTCGCACCGATTGGGATATGCCGTTTGAACTGATGTGTGATGCAAGTGATACTGCTGTTGGCGCCGCTTTGGGTCAGAGAAAAGATAAGATTTTTAGGCCCATTTATTATGCAAGCCGGACTTTGAATGCTGCCCAAAGAAATTACGCCACAACGGAAAAGGAACTTTTGGCCGTTATCTTTGCTTTTGACAAGTTTAGATCTTACTTAGTGGGATCTAAAGTCACTGTGTGGACTGACCATGCGGCTCTTAAGTATCTCCTAGCAAAGCAAGATTCAAAGCCGAGATTGTTGAGATGGATTCTACTGCTGCAAGAATTTGACGTAGAAATCCGAGATAAGAAAGGAAGTGAGAACGTGGTGGCCGATCATCTATCGCGCTTACAATTAGAGGATGGTGAGGAATTACCTGAGATAGGAGAATCTTCTCTCGATGAACAACTTTTCTCCATCACCACCATCGGGGACATGATGATTGTCTTTGCAGCTTTCTTCGCAAATAGAGGTTGTGAAGAAGAAGAAGCAACCATGGTTTAGTTTGTTTGTCAATTATCTATCCATAAAAGTACCTACCACCTAATCTCACCGTCCAAGAAAGGAAGAAATTCTTTAAAGATCTTAGACACTATTATTGGGATGAGCCTTATTTGTTTAAGCTAGGATCGATAATATTTTTCAAGGTGTGTGCCCGAAGAAGAGTATAATGATATCCTGAAGCATTGTCATTCCTATGAAGTTGGAGGACACTACGGGGAGAAAAAACGCGGCTAAGGTCCTCCAATGCGGTTTTATTGGCCGACATTGTTTAAGGATGCACACCAATATGCAAAGGCATGTCATGCTTGTCAAATGACAGTAATATTTCACGGAGGAATGAGATGCCGCTTAAGAGCATCTTCAAGTGGAGCTTTTGACGTTTGGGGAATAGATTTTGTGGGACCCTTCACTTCATCATTATCTAATCGATATATCTTAGTTCTTTGTTGATTATGTATCCAAATGGGTTGAGGCCATTGCTTCCCTACTAACGATGCTAGGGTTGTGGTTAGATTCTTGAAGAAGAACATTTTTACAAGGTTTGGGACGCCTAGGGCGATTATAAGCGACAATGGTAGTCATTTTTGCAATAAACCTTTTGAAAGGCTGATGATTTAAGTATGGGGTTCGACATAAGCTAGCAACTGCATATCACCCCCAGACCAGTGGACAGGTGGAAGTCACCAACCGAGAGATAAAGCGTATCCTGGAAAAAACTGTCAACACGACTAGGAAGGATTGGTCATTACGTTTAGATGACGCTTTATGGGCTTATAGGACTGCATATAAAACCTCGATTGGAATGTCACCATATAGGATTGTTTTTGGAAAGGCATGTCATCTACCTGTGAAACTGGAGCACCGGGCCATGTGGGCAACAAGGATGCTAAATTTTGATGAGACGTTGGCCGGTGAGAGAAGGATGTTAGAGTTAACTCGCCTGGAGGAGTTTCGTTTAGAGGCATACGAGAATGCCAAGATTTTCAAGGAGCGCACGAAGAAGTTTCATGACAAAAAGATTTTGGAGAGGACCTTTCAAGAGGGTGATCTGGTTCTCTTGTACAATTCGCGCTTAAGACTCTTCCCGGGTAAGTTGAAATCAAGATGGTATGGCCCATTTCAAGTACAACACGTCTTTCCTTCTGGAGCGGTGGAGCTATTCAATTTTAAGGACGGGTCCAGATTTGTGGTCAATGGACATCGTGTGAAGCATTATCACGGGCTTCCGCCTGATGCTGAGGAGGAGGTTTTGTACCTCGATGACCCTGTTTATGAATAAACCATCTTGAACTGAGTCGAGCTAGCGACTATAAATTTAGAACTACTACGTATTCCTATCTTTTTCGTTTTTCTTTTTAATAAAGTAGCATGCGCCTATCACGGTTTTTTTCATCTCGCCATGTTCCGAGTCTAAGTTCGGAATAAACGAGGTTTTTTCCTTGATAGCCGTCATGTGAGTTTTTATTTAGGTTTAAATCCCTTTTGGTCTTGTCCATGGCAGTATAAAGTGAAGTGGCTTGAACTGTTTTTAGATATCTATATCTAATTACTGCCACATTATTTTATAACTTCCATGGACATGGTATTTGACGATTTCGTGGAGCTTGTTTGTTTATACAGGATGTGTCTATCTCTCCACTCTGTGCCGCAAATTACTCCGATGTCGTTCCTTTACTTGGGAGCCGTTTCCAGAGCTAAGTCTTTCATCTTGAACTCTCATTTATTTTTGTCATTGAGGACAATGCCATGTTTAAGTGGGGGGCAAGGGACTTAGCTATATGTTGAAAAAGTCAAGGGGAACGGAATACTGAGACAATACTGAGCCAAATTTAAAAAAAAAAATTTATGGATAAATGCCAAGTTGTTTAACTCGTACCCTTAAACTGGTGAAGTTCTTATACTTAGAATTGATAGGAAAGGAACCAAGTTGTATGAGTACGTGGTCATATTATACTTTTGCGATAAATTGTTAGTAAACTTAAGGACATTCATGCCAACAATTGCAAGTAGTTAGGTATTGTTCAATTACTCAACATGTGAATCGTTTACTACCGCGTGAGTTATAATAATTGAAAGAAGTATGTGTACATTGCGTAGATAATTGGTTATGAGGACCTAGTGTCGATATTTGTCGACTGATGTATTTTGATCTTCTAGCCAACAAAAGCGGAGTAATAAGCTTGGGACGTACCTGTGTTTTGACAATGCATTAAAACACTGGGCTTGTAGTAACATTACCAAAGTAGCCCCGCGCTTGTGGTAATATTCGATGCTATGCTTAATCTAAGATAGTGGGATACTCTATGAAAAGTTTTCTTCCTTGAGATTAGTAGTATTCGAAAAATATGCAAAATTGAAAAAAAAATTCGAATTTTTAGAGGCTTTGAGTAAGTACTCGGTCTCCAAGTCAAAAAACCATATAGATACGCTCTTGCTTATTGTTCTAGTGCTTTAACCATTGCGAGACATAAGAAGTATGAATGCTGATGTTGGTGAATTTTGATATGAAGTCCAGATAAGCTCTAATCTTGCAACATTTATATAAAACCAATGCACATGCACACAATCACTTGATTCATAAATGAGTAGTGAATAATGCTTATCTTATGAGCATGATTGGTATGAGTTGACTCGGGTTTCTTGTGTAAGTATGAGTTGACCACAGATTATGTTGTCTTGGGGAATGACTTGTTGATGCTTTGTTCGGGACGAAGCAAAGTCTAAGTGGGGGGCATTTTGATGACGGTTAAAATATACCTATTTATGTCATCAATTATAACCTTAAATCGGATTTAATTATATATATTTCATATTAAATCACGCGTTTATATTTATTATTTAATGATAAGTGATTATTAATGTGATAATTGGTATTTAGCTGTTTTTATTATAAAAGAGCAATTAATTGTGTGATAAATGCTGATTTCGCAGATCGTAACGAATTGGGAGGATAATTGTCATGCAATCGGGAAATCTCAAGATAAATAAGGAAGAAAATCGGAGCATTGAAGAAAAGATTAATCAGATCAATTCAAAAGCATGGAGTGGGGAACAAGTCAGACGAACCGAAATTGAAAACGCGTAAAGAGGGAGGCTCGGTCGACCGAGCCATGCCATTCGGTCGACCGAGCGTAACTATTCGGTCACCCGAGCCTAATCAGATTAACACGTCTCTATCTTCTGGATTCTCCCTATGTCGGCTGCAACTCCTATATAAACAGCAGCCACGATGCTGAGAAAAAACACACCACTACAACACAAAACAATTCATACAATTTTAGCTTTTAAGTTTTTAGTTTTATTTTCTTTATGTTCGTTCATTGTGGATTCGTCGGATTCTCCGATTAGGAGCGCATTAAAGAGCGGGAGTCACTCTCGCCTTCTTGGGTATGACTATTCAATTGTGCAATCTTTATTCGTAGATCTGATGTATTTTATTATGGAGTAGTTTTATTTGTATTGATTGCGTGATGTAGATTTATTTACGAACCCATGTGTTTAGGTTAGAAACGTTAATAAGTAATCATGATTTGTTCCGACACAGAACTGTGTTCGGTCGACCTAGACGTGTCACTCGGTCGCCCGAGTGCTGTCGTTCGGTCGACCGAGTGTGGTAATATGTAGGGCAATATTATGATCGGCTTCGACTACGTCAGATTCTCTGATTTGGAATTAAAACGAGTAATTAAACCTGATCAACTTAATTATTTGTCATCATAATTTAACATGAAACCCAAAAAGTGATTGTTACTTAGGATATAGATTGAATCGGCATCTAAGAAGTACGCCTTACCCTAGGAATGTTGCTTAGATGAGGTTACGGTTTATACCGGCATCCCTAGTCTCGTAATTGTGTCAGAAGTTATATGAGATGGAGGCATTAAAAAGCGAAGTCACGTAATGGAGGCACGATGATTTAGATGGCCTAACCGGAGCTAAATCTACCTTAGAGGATGACTCCCGTAGTCATAATAATTAATCTTTAACGTTTGTTTTGTCTCATTATCATCCTAATTCACATGGGGGAGTTATAATCTACTAGCGTAATCAATAGTATTCGTTTAGATAATATCAACCGTATTATCCGTGTTTTAGTAGTCTTTAGTCTGTCTTTGTGGTCTTTTGAGTCTTGTGGTTGTCACTATTTTATTTTCTGCATTTAGTTGGTCGCAGACCGCCCTTTCAATTTAGTTCTAATAGGATAAAGTTGTGTTTTATTTGTGCCGAGTCTCTGTGGGATCGACCTCGACTCTATCTAGCTATACTGCAATTGAACCTAGTTCTCTTGCTAGTGTGTTAGTAGGCATCGAGTTAATAATTTAACTTGACCTCAATCAGTGGTCACAGATATTTTGTGTCATTCATAGATGACTATTCAAGAATGACTTGGGTGGTAATGATGAAACACAAAAGTGAGGCATTCAATAGTTCCAGGCTTTGGAAGGCTCTAGTGGAAAATCAGACATGCAAGAAGATCAAAAGGTTCAGAACAGATAATGGTCTAGAATTCTGTTGGTCAGAGTATGATGCATTCAATAAGAACGAGGGTATTGCCAGACATCATACAGTCAGAATACACCTCGGCAAAAAGTGTAGCTGAGAGAATGAATCAAACTCTTCTGGAGTGGGAAAGATGTATGATATCTAATGCTGGATTATGAAGGGGGTTTTGACAGAGGCTGTAAGTACAACATGCTACTTAATCAACGGGAGTCCTCACACAGGGATCAATCTCAAGACACCATTCGAGATGTGGTCAAGGACGCCTGCTGACTACTCAGTTCTAAGGGTTTTTTGGAAGCATAGTTTAAAATCATGTGAGTGAAGGGAAACTGGAACTAAAGGCTAAGAAAGAACTGTTCGTAGGGTATGGAAATAGAGTGAAAGGTTATAGAATTTGGTCATCGGTAGAGAACAGAGTTATACTAAGTAGAGATGTAGTCTTTGATGAAAACTCATGATCACCATCGGAGGGGATCTGTGAATCAAAACAGTTGTAGAATCTGAAAGGGCTACAAAATAGATAGAGCATCAAGTGGAGTTAGCTGGGATGCAAAACTCAACTAATCCAAGTCAGCACTCTTATGATCATGTTGCTGAACCAGAGTCTGATCCAAGTTTGTCAGCTGAACAACGGTCAGTTGAGCATCAAACAGATATTTGTTAACATAGTATAGCTGTTAGTAGAGCTAGAAGAACCTTTGTTGAGGTACCTCCCAAGAGGTATGGTTTTCATGATATGGTTGGATATGTACTTAAAGTTGCAGAAGAAGTGGATGGTTTTGAACCTTCTACTTACATGGAAGCAGTGACATGTTCTAAAGCATCTCAATGGCTTGCTGCCATGGGAGATAAAATGGAGTCATTATTGATGAATCAGACTTGGGATATAGTTAAACATCCAGCTGATGGGATATTTGTTACTTGCAAATGGATCTTTAAGAAGAAAATGAATGAATGAGGCAAAAGGGGTCAAGTATAAGGCACATTTGATTGCAAGAGGATTCAGTCAGAAAGAAGGGGTAGACTTTGATGAGATATTCTCACAAGTGGTCAGACACACTTCAATCAGAGTGTTACTAGCAATGGTGGCATAGCTGGATCATGAACTTGAGTACTTAGATATGAAGATAACTTTTCTACATGGTGAGGTAGATAAAGAGATACACATGACCCAGCCAGAGGAATTTCATGTTCTTGGGAAGGAAGACTTTGTGTGCAAGTTAAAGAGGTCCTTGTATGGAATAAAGCACGCTCTGGCAAAGCGGTATAAAAGGTTTGACAGCTTTATGATCCAAATTGGTTATAACAGAGTCCATATTATCATTGTGTGTATCACAATCACCGAGAGATGGATCACATATCTATTTTGTCCTGTATGTGGATGATATGTTGATAGATGTTGAAAAGGAGTCTGATGTTCAAAATCTGAAGAATCTTCTCAGTGCTGAGTTTGAAATGAAAGATTTAGGTGCATCCAAGAAGATTTTAGGGATGTAGATCTGGAGAGATAGAAGTCAGAAGAAGCTATTTTTATCTCAGTATGGTTATATATAGAAGATATTGGCCAGATTTGGCATGTCTGCTGAAAACCCAATAGATACTCTTATGGCATCTAATATTTATTTGTCTATTTATGCTTCACAATCAATGAGAGGAGAAATGAGTATATGTCAATAGTTCCCTATGCTAGTGCAGTTGGCAGTCTGATGTATGCCATGGTGTGCACTAGGCCTAATCTGGCTCAGGCAGTCAGTGTTGTCAGCTGGTTCATGGCTCAACCTGGAAAAGAACACTTGAAAGCTGTGAAAAGAATGTTCAGGGTCATTAGGGGTAAAGTTGGTGTTGGTCTCATTTATTGAGGTGATACTTAAGGTATGATCACATGGTACTATGATGCTGATTATGCATTTGATGTGGACAGTAGAAAATCAATGACTGGTTATTGTTTCACATTAGAGAATTCAGGTATCAGCTGGAAAGACACTCTTCATGCCACAGTAGCTTTATCAACTACTGAGGCAGAATATATGGCTCTTAGTGAAGCAGCCAAAGAGGTATCTGATTGAAGGGGCTAGTCAGTGATTTGGGGCTACATCAAGATCAAGATGAGATTTATTGTGTCAGTTTGAGTACAATTCGTCTAGCTAACGATCAGGTTCATCATGAGAGAACCAAGAATATTGATGTGAGGTATTATTTTCTGAGAAATGAGAAGAGGGTTGTAATGAACACGATCAACACCAAGGATAACCCTGTTGATATGTTCTCTAAATCTGTTCAGTAGAGCAAGTTTCAATTGTGTCTGGACTTGTTGAATATTCAAAGCTTATAATCTAGAAATCTGGAAAGTCAGTTGAGGGTAGGTCAACATAGTGGATTCTATGGAGTAATATGGTACATGTACATCTGGTATTGGCAAATGCATCTGGTACATGTACATCTATTTGTGCAATCTGGTTGGCTGTGAATGTGAGTTCAGTTTTTCAATTGAAAATGCTTTGGCTATGTTTAGATGGGGGTGAATAAACTTAACACTTAAAACTTTTTGGAGTTAAAACAAACTTAGCAGGGTCAATAGTCTGCTAACATAAGCAGTCTACAGACTTTGATCTATTGACTCTATTGCAGCTGAATATACATATTTTAAGACTTTATACATGTTGTTAAAAGATGATACTAAGTATTAGATACTCAGTAGTGAAAGGGTCACTACAAGAAAAAAAGCTTTTGGCAGCGTGCAAAACAACCATTGGCAGCGCACAACGCGTGCTGCAAAGTTCAATGCCGCTAAAAGTATTAGTAATCAGTGACATGCAGTTGTACGCGGATGATACTATTATTGGCAGCTTATGTTGTGTGCCGCTAATTCTATTATTGGCAGCTTAAATTGCGTGCCGTTGATCCAATTATTGGCAGCTCTTGTTGTGTTCCGCCAAAATGAAAGATATATTAACAGCGAAGTACTTAAGCACGCTGCAAAATTGACTGATTTTTTAATGGCTGCGTGCATAAGTGCGCTGCAGATTTGTTTTTTCATTGTAAAAAAATTTTTATTCACCCAATACAACAAGGGATGCTCACCTATATAAAATCAAAACCATTCTCATAATAGTGAATGAGTACACAAAATATTTTCAATAATACACAACTCAATACCAAACCAATTAATTGAACCCACAACAATAGAAATACAAAATTCAACACATTGAAAGAAGAACTAAGACAATACATTAA
Organism: Gentiana macrophylla; assembly: GCA_026214975.1. Taxonomy (NCBI): domain Eukaryota; kingdom Viridiplantae; phylum Streptophyta; class Magnoliopsida; order Gentianales; family Gentianaceae; genus Gentiana; species Gentiana macrophylla. Next base: position 31,384 of record JAOBSW010000219.1, on the reverse strand, counting down.
AATCGAAACAACAAGTTCCTACTAAATCCAACAAATTAAATAATAAACTATGAAAATACAATAAAATAAAGATTTTTCATCCATGTAATCAGTTGTTGTATTAGAGCCTCTGACATATGCTGTCCACCCATGAGGACCAATTTGATATGGACTTGCAATATTGCTAAATTTCAGAAAACAAAACAAAAACAGAGATCTATGCTGTCACTAAGTTTTTTATTCAACATTGCGTACAACAATAACTATTATCACAACGCTTAGGAAGACCTGCTCTACGGTGTATAAACAATTATAACTCTGGTTCATCCCATGTCACATGCAAATACGAATTACCTTGGAACCATATTTTTAAATCATATTCACTAAACAAGAGTAACAAAGTGAACTCATGGTAAAAACATATGATAAAATGAAACAAAATTCAGATAGGATAAGCATACATAAAGTAGTTTTCATGGTGAATCAATTGTGCCCATGAAATAACTAATCCGGGAAGAGTCGTCAGTATCAAGCCAAGACCCTACTAAGCTTAGAATCACACGAGGTTCTAAACATGCTCTTGATAGTTTTTGATTCAACCACACTTGGGCACATTTTCAAGCAAGTTAAGACAAGCAATCTAAAGGCATAAAGTAAGTGCACAAGAAGAGAACACAAAGAGTTTGACCATACTAAAAGTCCATCTGCAAAAGAGCTACTCCCTCCGTCCCATTTTATTTGTCCTGTTTGACTTTTCACACAGATTAAGAAAATTGGAGTTAATGCTTTGAATCATATTAAATGATCTAATATTTTTACACTTATGCCCTTTAAGTTGTTGTTGGAACATTTAATGCTACACATTTTTTATTGTAAATATTGTAAAGAGAAAAGGGTATTTGAGGAAATTTAGCAATTAATGCACAAAGTGGACACTTATTTTGGGACAAACCAAAAAGGAAACATGGACAAATAAAATGGGACGGAGGGAGTATCCATTTCTGGTACTTAAAAAAGCTACAAAAAATTGAAGGGCAGACTTTGACAAATCATAAGTCACTGTGTAGACACCAGGAAAAATAATAATAAAAAAATAAATAAAAGAAATAGAAAGAAGAGTTGAAGAAGCTAGCATACCCTAGGTGATAAGAAAGGCTTGGCCCTGGAATGCTATCTTTTGAGAACTCCAGCTGGCGAGCCAAATTCAGTGTTATTGTGTCCTTCTCTGCACCAAAAAAAGAAGAAAAAAACACATATACCCAAACACCAAATCATAATGTCTATAAGAAACGAACAATATAATCTCTTGCTCCTCAAGATCTTCATTAAAAGCTCACCAAATTTGTTTGTTCTTGCATGACAACCATGATTGCCATAACTCCTTATTCATGGACTTTTTTTCAATAAAATTTGGTTATCTTTTAATGAACACATATACCCAATCACCAAACGTAGACCGCACTGTTAAATGAACAATATCAATGTACAAAATAATGTCCATAAGAAACCATAGGAGCAAATGGTCACAATAAAACAAAAAAGAGTCGACGATTTCCAAAGCAAAATCTGCAAAGGAAAAGAACTGACATTCAATGTTTGTCCACTCCATTAATAAGGATTGAATGAAATTCCAACACCAGCACATTCCCACTGCCTACAAGATAAGTTCATTTAGAAGAAGCACAAACAAAAATAAAAGTTTAAGCAACTGATCATGAAACGGACTTACGTGTTGGTAATAAACAAGCTCATTAGATCACGTGGCACACAATCAAATGCTGGATTGACAACATGAAGCACAGAAGCACCGGAACCACTCCCAAAGTCTAGGAAATCTGAAAATTCACCGAAGTCCAGAAGGTCATATGAGGACCTCAGCACGTTTAGCAATACTTCTGGATGGTTAGGATATAAAGGGCACAAATGTCAAAAGGTAAAAGGATTGTCAAAAAAAATGGACGTCCATGATTAATAGTATGGTACAGAAATATATTATGTTAATTAGGATATTACCATATCCGTGTCAATATACTATCTTCTCTCACAAGTCAAAAGTCTGAAAAATCAGCATACTTAGCTTAGAGGCAAAGTCCTAGCTCATACCTTTAATACAGTATATAAATGTGAAACTGCTGTCTAACACTAAGCAAAAACATATGTAGACACGAGCCACTCACACGATCAGATGTCATTATTGATAATCTGCTCCTTTAAGAGCCAAGCTCCTGCAAGTAACCCCATAAAGCATTGATTACCTACATGGTTGTATATGTATCACCATATATATAATAAGCTCAATATGACTTTTTTAAGGTAGCACCAGAGGAAATAAAAAACCAATCTGAATCACAAACTGTAAGCATCAATCTGAAACTGCATTCATACTTGAAGAATTCCATGATAATCCCTAATAGTATGAACAATTGTTTTACAAACATGACCACAAAAAGGACAATGACGATCTTTGATCGGTATTCTTGAAGCTATCAATGCATTGGTTTTGAAAGCGTTCTGCCTGACCTCCAATAGGCAAAATATTTAGTAGTTGAAGACCTTTCCTCTATCAAATCCTCATCCACCTGTCCTTTCTATGTGTGACATATTTGGGATTAAAGCTTGTCATTGATAGTAAAAAGAAAAAACAGAGCCAATCACAGATTTCCCTTCAACAGCATCAAAATCCATAGGTTAGAAAACATCTTCAAATGTGCTTACATACATTTGTTTTCACACTATGTATATGCAATGTTCATCCTAAAGTGCTAATTCTATTTGCAGCATGCTCAAGTCAAAACCAAAAAGGTCACATGTTATCAAAAAGTAACATATTGTTACTGTATATCTTGTGGGCCAAAAAAATTTCACACATTGTTTATTCCAACACACAACCATTAATCCAAAAGAAAAGACAAAAAAAAATACAGAGAAGCATTAAAGCCATGTGCATTGGCTATACTTTATGGTAAAACACACAACACATAAAAGAATGAAATAACATGAGTTCAGCGAAAATTTTCAAGCAGTACACGATTTTAATCAAAGTCCATAACACAGAAGAATTAAGAAAATCCAACAATCACCCAAAAATCCCTAATTTGTCAAATTCATAAAATGGACTGAACTTTGCAATTCGAGACACACTGAGAAAAAAACACTCACTAGTAAATTTTATTATATAATGAGGAAGGTACTTCTAGAATCGTTTTGGCCCTATAAGTCCCCCCACCTCCACAATGGAACGAACTCCTTGACAACTATACAATTCAAGAACTAATACTCATTCCCAAAGCTTATTTTACATTCCAAAACAATGACCGATGTCTCTTGAATTCAAAGGGTGGCTTTAAAATGCGATTTGTGTTAAGCCATTACCTAATCGGGAAATTTTGGAAGGCATGCGATGAATCTATTACCTCCAACGAAAGCTGATTGTTGTATTTCGTGAAGGAGAAAAAAAATTCTGAAATGGAAGGTAAAAAAACCTTGAATCTGCAACAATCAATCAATAAATACCCAAATTGTCAACAATGAAAGGAAATTCGGAAAAGAAAACTACAAAATAACCTGTTCAACGGGAAATTCGCAGAGATTTAATGTACTGGGAGAAAAGCGACATTGGAGAGAGTAGCAGATGCGGTGAGATTCGTGAGACGAGACGCAGTTTATTCGAAGAAGATGAGGCTTGCAAAAATACGAACAGAATGAGTGGATAGCGGTTTTTTTTTTTTTTTTTTTTTAATGTGATGAAATTAGAAGTTTTATTCCTTCAAAGATAAATGAAAAGTTAGCGCGTTCTTTTCTGTTTTACCGGGAAATATTTTTCCCTCAAAAAAAAAACCGGGTAAAATTTTGGGAAGTGGTGGCGTGCAACACTACGCTGCCAAATTTTCCCCACGCACTAAAACAACCCCTCATATTATTTTAATTTATTGCAGCTCATAAAAACATGCTGCCATAAATACTATTTTTTTTTGCCTACACGCTGCTTATAAAATTATTCAATTATCTGCAGCGTGTATATAATAGCACGCTTCAAGTATGCTATATCAGTAGTGTATTTTAAATGCACGTCACTAATCCATGCTGCCAAAACACAATTATCTATTATTCTGATTGATTTACGTAGATTTGAGATTAATTCAGATTATTGTGTTCACGTTAGTCTCTCTACTATAAATACCCTCTTATCTTATTGGAGTAATACACAAGCAATTTTCTTTTCTTCTATACTTGTATTTCCTCTTGTTCTTCCGCCATTATTCTCTTAGTTTTATAACACGTTATCAGCACGAGTCTCTAACCACGTCTCAAATCATCAAAATTGTTTTTATGAGTTTGGCAGCCTTCGAAAGAAAAAAAAACCACAAGAATCACCATTCATAGATTGCCATATATACTCAAGCCAATCAATTGATATATTTTATATCTCCACATCTCGATACAGAATAAACATTTTATTTATTTAAATTATTTATCGTGATCAATTATATTATTCTACGATATATATAATATTGATGCTAATGGTATTGACATCAACAAATCATGATGGATCAGTCAATACAACGTAAGAAAAGATATGAGTAATACTCATCAGTAATATGAAGCCTTGAAGGCTATATTTCTTAGACAAAAGAGTTTGCCTTTTGTGCAAATTGAAAAAGGAGATATGATCACATGCAGTTGATGAATGTTTGAAACGAGAATTTAATGGACTAGAAATCCATATGAAAATAGAAAGCTCGTAAAAGTGAATATAAAATTCACATAAGTGGGAATGTCAAAAACCGCGGAAAGTGAATATTAAATTCACATAGATAAATTCCAGACGTGTCGAAATATCGTGAAAGTGAATTTGAAATTCACGAGAAAAAAGTATAGACATGTCATTCATATAAATAAATTAGGACCCAAAAGTCCATGAGAGAATGACATGTTCCACGTGTGATCCGAAATTCGAGATAAGAAATCTCATGAATATATCATGAGATTTCATGACCATAATTGATGAAAAATTAAATCACTTTCTATCATGATGATATGCTCCTAAAGCAAAGAATATCGATCAAAGTAATTTTTGATGTATATGAAATTGATTATTATTTTGTATCATGAATGACAAATAATAATCCATTGGATGTGGAATTATATATGAAAGTAAATAATGAGTCACCATTGATATGACTAATGTGTCCCAAATTATGAGAGTTCATACTTTAATTTATAAATAACGTGACTTAATTTATAAATATTTGGAAATATTTAGTTCTGATCGTGGAGGAGGGCGTGGTTGATACAGTCCTCACAAAATTATTTTTATATGATTAAAACAATAATCATGACAAGAGACAAAGTAATCTTTTTGAAGATTACGCCACATGTCAGAGTTAGTGGCGATTTACAAAAATTGTTTGTACGATGCATTTAAACTTAAGCATCGTTTATTAATAAATAAATTGTTTCTTGTCTTGGCCTTATTTTGATACGGCTAAAGTATTTTTTGATATGTAAATAGTAGTTATGGAATTTTATCGATTTTGTATAATTGATACGTGTGGCTAGTTTTCATCTAAAAGGAAAAAGGAAAATAATTGTATCATCAAGTATTTTTGGTAAGTGAATCTTGTTATTTGGCCACAATAATAATATATGATTCTCAATCGCTGGATTAATCAACGTGTATATTACTTTTGCAATCATATTCTTATTAATTAAAATCATTTTAAATAGTTAAAATTAAATAGATTAAATTTTACATGATTGTGAGCGTAGTTGTGTTAATCACTTACGTGGTGCGCATATATGATCTTTATTTTGATACGACATGAGAGTGTTTTATACGTTGCTTTATAATTTAGCAATACATTTCTCACTACAAAGTTGATATGATATATGAAATATAAGAACATGAAATTGTCATATCATTTAGTTAATTGGATTCATATTATCCATAACCTTTTAATAATTGCATGATCATTGAGGTATTAATCCATTCATTGTATTTTTGGCAAAAGTTTTTGCATTGATTTTAATAAATAAAATCATATTTGGTTATTCAATGAAAAGATTTTATTTTGAATGATCATTGTAAGAGTAGTGATACTCATTATTGTGATTATTTATACATATCTTTATTACAAAATAAAAATATTCAACCTACGGTTTTTTTAAATGAATACCATGAATATGGTCTCTGATTGTAAGCGCATTTGCTCTATATTGTTATTAAATTCAAAATTCGTTTATACAGTTGTGATAAGAATGAATATGACAACATATTGCAATGCTTTATTAGTGAGTGAAATTATTCATAATGATTATTCACGAATTGTAATCTTGGATAATTGTCTCTTGGATCCACTTAGCGATTCTTTATATTAATTTGATTTGCTTGAACTGATACATAATATAATTTTCTATTTGAAATAATTAATCATTGTAATTCATTTATATTATGTGACAATTGTTATACTTTGAAAAATTAATTGCTCATTTAGTTCAAAGGAAGAAATGGAGCGAACATGAGAGCAATTAAATTGTCTCATCAATAGTGCGACACGCGCGTTATATTGAGAAACAAGTTCTCAAAAGAATTAATGAGAGGTGCAAATGATATGCAAGTGCTATATTGAAACAATTTTTTTTTAAATAAAGCACTATCTTGTCTCAAGTCTCGATTTTTTGAGTAATATGGGTGTTATATCGAGATTGAAATATTTTCTTTATATACTATTTCCGATGAAATGTGTATAAACAATGTGTTTGAAAATAATGAGATATGTCCATTCCACGAAGAGAATGTGATCGATACTACATGCATCATTTAAAACAATGATATATGTATCATATTATATGGGATGCATCACAATCATTCTGTGAAATGAATGCGACAAAATTAAATATTTAAGATGCATATAGTGATTCTGAATATTTTGATTATTGTGGTTATAACCATCCTTTATGTGAGAATACCACTAGAATTGGAATGGTGATTCAAGAACATTGGTATAAGTCGATATATTGTATCCATAATTGTGAACGGATATAATATCCCTATATGAGCCAAAATTTCTCCACAAATCGAAAAATATAAAAGAAATTTGTTGATACCCACAAATCGATAAATTGTTAACGGATATAATATCTCTATATGTCATAACTTTGTGATGACTGTGTAAGGGGTCATTAAACTAATCAAAATCATTCATTCTAGTAATATTGCAAAGTTTATCTTAAGTATTTGCGGAGATTAATAAATTCACATATAAAAGATTAGTAATAGCATGCCTTTTTTAGTGTCGATCGAGAGTATTCACTGGCTTTACCATATAATTGAATATCAAATGTCACCTGTTTAAAAAGAAAATTTTAATCTCAAAATATTGTCTAGGTTTAACTTGAGTAATAACTTCAAGATTAATTATATACTTAAAAAATATGGGAAAAACAAATTGGATGCATATAAAGTAGTACATTTATAAACATATGGGCCCTTAAATTGTATTTATTTAATAGATTTTCCATAAATGATTAATAGTGTAAGTTTTAGACCATTCAGGAATAAAAGAAGATACATTTGTCCCTTTGGTAAATTTAGAAAGAATATGATTTAGAATATTTTGTCTCGTGATATCGTTATACATTTCTATACGGGTAAAAATGTCCACTCATATGTTAAACTCTAATCCTCCAAATTTTCTTTCCTACGGTTCCTCGCCGCTACTAAAATTGTGTCATCACCATATCCATCATAAGATTGCCATTCTTTCGGAGATTTTATAAGTAAAAAAACAACATTGCCTTTTGATTTACAAATTCTGGTGGAAACATTCTGGTTAGAACAACGGATCGTCGATCATGGAATATCATTTTCCCTACAACTTCCTGTACATGTGTTCATCTATTGTATTGTGTTTTTATCATTTAATGCATTGTACTTCTTGTTATGTTATCTGATATCTTTTGAAATAGAAGTACAACAAATTCAAGAAACAAATCTTGAATAATTCATCGAATTTTTTTGGGCATGATATAATTATTTCCATCGAGTGTTTAAGAAATCTATAATTCTTCTCTTGCAGGTTGTAAAATGATGAACTACTATCTCTCCCAAAGGCTAAGTTGTGGGGAGGATCGTGGTGTTCCATTTGATGAACTGATTCGCCAAAGGAGAGTTCTGTTGGAAACAACCTTGCAAGAACCATTTCAGGATATTCTTATAGCGGAAAAGGCAGGTAATGGGCATCACGTATGTTAGGATTCTAAAAGTCATGTCGGACAATTCCTCACCTTTACTAGTTTACCTAAAACATGCAATACAAATGTCCGACGCTGCATAACAAAGGGGGGAATGGTGAGGGGTTAAATGTGCGTGACCGTCTTTGTCGGATCCTTCAAGAACTAAATCATTCATGGTAGATGAGATTCCTCCTAGGCCATCACGTTCTAGTGAAGGCCGGGAGGCCAGAGGCAAGGAGGCGAAGTTGCGGGCCTCATAAGTATGAAGCACCTAGTGAGCTCCAGATTCCTCAAACATGCGTCCCGACTTCATTTTGCGAGCCGGGTGGATGACAAAAGTCTTACCTCGCAAAAATGGGAAAAGCTTGGAGAAAAGACACGTACTACATTGAAGAAGCAACCCAACTTCAATTCCGATCCCGATCCAAAGTCACCCAGTACCTAGAGCGCAAAGCTGCTCCCCTTCATTGCAGGAGGAGACAATAGTGAGACAACACATGATGATGATATGTCTCTCCAATTCACTAGTAAAATGATGGTGAAAAGAGACCAACTCTTTTTACTATCAAAAGTTTGGCAGATCGATGTTTCTTCTTTTGATTTTTTTCATTTAAAAATGGGGGAATGAGGGAGTAGGACATAAATATTTCATCAATTGAGTAGAAGGACAGTTTTTTGACACTTTTGCATAAAGGACAAAACTATTTATCCACTGTCGAAATTCACTGTTTAAATTCACTGCCGAAATTCACTGTCGAAATTCACTAATTTTCAAAATTCATTGTCGAAATTCACTGATTTTCGGGATTCACAATCGAAATTCACTGATTTCCGGATTCACTGGGGAGATTCACTGATTTTTGGGATTCACTGTTTGTCCTTCTCGCTATAAAAATTATGCAGTTGTCCTTCTCCCTATAAAAAACATGTAGCTGTCCTGTTACTTAAAAATATTCCAGATTGTGTCCTTATCCTAATTTCCCATTTAAAAATTGGATTGTTAAAGATATTTCTGTTGATATGTATGTTTAGGCCTTAACTATCCATGTAGTAGTATTATTTCATGATTGGAGTAATGACAAGAAATTATTATAAATAAATAAAATAAAATCAAGTGTCGGGCCTTTCTCTCCTTAATTGATTTGTTTTCTTTTAATTGTGCTTGGAGAGGTATGAACCCATGACCTATGTCTATGCTACCATGTTGAACTACCATCTCTACCAAAAGCCTAAGTTGATTGGGATGTAGATAGTTAACATTATATCTCAATATATCTCCTCAGTGTGAGCTTATAAGAAGAGAGAGACTCGTGTGAGTTTGTATAAAGAGAGATAAAGACCCGTGTGAACATATAATAAGGAGATTGGCCCAAATCTTGTAGGTATATTTTTTTGTTTGGAAAATTCTTCTTGGATCGGGGTTTGAACCTAAGACCTCATAACTCTCGATACCATGATGAACTAGCATCTCTCCCAAAAGTTTAAAGCTGTTGAGGAGCTAGATAATTACCATTTTATATACTTCAACATATAATTATCAAGAAAAATGATGAAAAATAATAATTATGCACATTTACACTTATCATCTTGTACCTCAAGATCCTGGTTGTAGACTTCTTCATTGAGAAAATGATCACTAGTTGATTCTTCTTTCTAAAAAATTTCTTTCTCAAATAAACTAGTACTTAAGAAACTTGGAGTTAAGATAACTGAGCTGAGATTAAGTCTGTGTGGTGAATCGACAACTGAGTTAAATGCAGAGGAATATATTACTTTAAAGCCTATAATGATTTTAATATCAGTTCTTTTTATCAGTTATAAAGTCCTCGGAAATATTCTGTGTAATCTTTTACTGGTGCAAACTGAGTTTTCCATGCTAGATAATAATTCAGTCAATCACAAACATGGATATAAAATACTTCAAGTAAATGCGTAAATAATTAACACAAAGTTTATGGAGGTTCCAGGTGGTGTAATCATGTCAGCCCTCTCTTCTCTTGTGATGTTGGAGGAAATTCACTAAGTTCTTGAGTTAACGTTACCAGACACAAAGCGAATTAACAATTGTCTATTGCTAATCCCTAGCTTCACAATCTTGAAGCCTTAGTCCTTTACAAGTAGAATTGTTGTGTAATCTGAGTCTGCATTCCACTTTGGACCTTGAAGGGTAGAATTGCCTCTTCACCACTCATCCAAAAGAAGATCTTCTTGACTTCACCTCAACAATCCTTCACACCTTTTGGTGTTTCACGATCTAACCTTTGTATAAAAAAGTTCGGACTTGAATCTATTAAATGATTCTATTTGTGTGAACTTCTTCTTCTGATGTATATGATTAGCACAGATGAGCTCTGTTTCTTCAAGTGTTATCTTGTCTAGTTGATTTCTTGAATGCTTCAAAACACTTAGATTATTTCTTCATTATTGCAATTACCAAAACAACAAAGAGTTTTTAATCACTTCCCACTTATTCTTGGAGTATAAGTGGTTTATTTATTGAGGGTATTGCCAGCGTTTGAATTTGAATCCTTATAGCCGTTGGTCATCTTGCTTAGTATCGTTGAATGTTAGTGTCCGTTCGACAATTGATAGTCTATCAACCAATCATATGGCTAAATCTTCAACATTACGATTCCTTAGTAAAAGCGATTATTTGTCTTGCTAAGTTGAAACGTGTTTCATTAGTTTACGCTTCTAGCTGTTAAGGAGCATTAACTCAATTTTACTCTTCATCATAAATCGAGTACTCTAGCTCTTCATCCGATCATTATTTGTGAGATCGAGTACACCATTTAAAAACTCATTATACTTAACTTGGTTATATTGTCCTTATGTAACTTAGATCTTCTTTACAAGATCTATAGAGTCGATTCGAGCCATCACATACTTACAAAATCTAACTATATAGTCTCGGCTTATAAATTGAGTTTGTTCTTCTCATTTACTCAAATTCATTAATCGAGTCACAGTCCTCGGTTCTTCATAACTGAGTTTGGTCCTCAATCCTTAATAACTAGGTTTGGCCTCTCGATCCTTCATAATCGAGTTTGGTCCTCGATCTTTCATAAGCGAGTTTGGTCCTCAACTCTTACATCTTCTATCTTATCTATTACAGATCTTTATCGATATAACCTATACAATGATTAGACTTTAATAAATCCTATACATTTAGTTTCTAGGCATCTTTTTGCTTTACAGTATAACAGCTAGTTATGACACTTCATCAATGGGGTTTAAAAATAACAAATAATAAAAGATGAATCATCATCAAAACTTAATTTTATTTCCAACAATTTCCTCCTTTTTGATGATGCCAATACCCTCCTTAAAAGCTGATGTAAAGGGCTATGAAAATGGAAACGAAACAAACGCTGAGACTCTCAGCAATTCTTTCAATCTGAAAATTGTCTAAAAGTCCCGGACATCTTAGGGTTCGGACCCTTAAATACCCTAAACATAAAATAGACTGAAAAGACGGACATACCCCTAACTTACACTAAAATATAAATAAAGGCTTATACAGAAAAGATAGAAATGTTCTAATCCTTTAAATGCCATCGACTACATCATCTCCATCCTCCTCTAAAATGATAAACTCGTCCTCGAGTTGAATCTCTACTGTTTGTGTATCGTCAAGTGGGTGATAAGAAATCATGTCACAACATTGGTGGGTCAAGCCCGTTCACCACCTTGTGAAACAACCGCAAAGACTTTCTAGATAGTCCATTCTTCCACAACGTATTCATGCATGAACCAATTATAACAACAATTGTCTCCACCATGATGAGCTTCTTTGTCATATCAGCGATGTTCACGTCATTCCAACCCTCCCATGCAATAACTCGTCCACGAGTTAGGGTGATGCCTTGATGTCCAATTTCAGCGCCAATAATTTTTATGCGACATTGAAGATTCTCCTCATTAGGATGGACATAAAGAGGTAGCAGATTGGATGAATCTTCTTGCTCTACAGTGAGAATTGAACTCCAATACTTTGTACCTGAAGGACTTATTTCATTTCTCTCTTTATCATCGTCAGATTGAATTGAAGCCCATGTATCATCTCTTCCGCCCCCAAAATAACAAACTCGTCCTCGAGTGATATAGAAGTTGTAGTGCCAATGTCCACAGAATGACAGAAATTTATCATTCCCCAGTATCAAGTCATTATAATTATCATCCTTGACCACACAGTGTAACCTATCCAAATTAGGAGTTAATTCTGACTCTACAAAGATGATACTTAAGACAACAGAGGTTTTACAGCTAGATGATTCCAGTTGACAAAAAGTTGCTGCAGCTTTCCTGAGGACCCCTAGATCTCTACATATAACATGTTCAGTTGAGATAAAAAATGCCTTCACAGACACATGAAAGGCCAGGTGGTGTCCACCCAAAGCATGTTGTATCTCCAACTCCGTATCTCTTTGAAGTGCCTGGGTATTTTCAGTACGATGGTGAATAATAGAAGTGGTCACCTTATCATATCCTGGAAAGAAACAATTTCTTGAAATATCACTGATATCCCCCAAGGCCCCAGCTTCGATAAATAGTTTAGCCAAAGTGTGAGCCTTAGTATCAATGGATTCCTCCTTTGCATGCTTTTTAGTTGCTTTGCCACCATCAATTTCAAGGGGTTGGTGGATCATCATCACCTTGGTATTTAGCATGCATAACCGTTTGCCATTTTCTCCAAAGGCAAGAATAAATACTCCAATTAATGCAGCGAATCCCACGCAAGTTGTAGAACCATCGGTCTTGTACAACTCCATGGCATCATACATGTCCATGCCACGTATAAGTGAGCTATCAAGCCCTTTAAAGAACTTTTTGTGATCCTCATTGTTCTCATTGATTTCATGAAATATCTCAATGCATTTCTTCACAAGATTCTCCTTGATGACTCTTGTAACCTTGTTCTGCTGCACCATTCCATGAGTTATGTTCAACTGCATTCCACCAAAGCCGGAGTACTCAAGAATAACTCCTACATAATTGTCCAAGATTATTAACGTCATGTTATAAAATTTTATGTTGTGCAATCCTTCCCAGTATCAAACAAGTTAAAAGGATTTCCAAGCCATAAACACAAAAACAGTACATTCCCATTGGCAACTTTGACATTCAGCACCATGTGAGAAATCCACTTACCATTTCTTCGGACATTTTTACTGCTTCCAGTTAACAGCCATTCGATTGCAACATCAATTTGCTGCAAGGAGCAATCCAATAATATGCCAAAGTTACATGAGAAATATTTCCAGAAGTTTGGAACTCCTCCCGGATCGAATAAAAATGGTACGACATCACCGACGAAACGAGTACAACTCTTACACTGTCCATAAATTAGGTATGCCAAATCCTTGTTGCAATCCGGAAATAACCTCGTTACCCTCTCCATTCTATTCACCAAACTCTCTCGGTGATCAAGTGGATAGAAAATCCCACCAGGATCAAATAAGAGTGTGACAAGTTTAGTAATTGAATAAGAGGAAGACATACACTTACCAAGGATAATATATGTTAAGTTCCCATTGTTATCTGTAAGTGGAATCTTATGCTGCTCTCCATGTTTGAAAGGTATCTTATCTGTTGTTATACAAATCCTACCCACCACTGGAATTGGTATTAATGTCATTGATTGTAGTTGCCCAACAAATTCTTGTGGTGAAGCTTCTTTCCTCAAGTCTTTGGTCTGCTTCTTCATCCCTTCGGTATAAATGTGGCCTCTGTTCAAGTTCGGATCAATTAACAGATACGTGCCTCTTCCAGCTAGCAGAACTTCATTTAATGGAGGGACTTTTATCTCTAGTAGTTGGGTACTTAGAGCCACTTCTCCAAGTCCTTCAACCATCACGGACTCACTCCCTTCGTCAATGATTTTCTCAACATCCTTTTCACACCCCACAACAATGCCCACTCTCTCTTTTAAGACTTGTGCTTGTTTCCTCCGTCCCTCAATAACATGATCTGTGCTTCCATTTCCCAATAGCTCTTCATTTTTGTTGCTGTAAACAACTACGGGGCATTTTATCAGACAGTTGACGTGCATGACTGCATCTTCGTTTTCTTGCCTATTCAACTGGTTCGGGAATTCTGTCAAGCACTCGATAGGTACGAATGTATCATCTATTACAGGCTCCTTCCCCTCCTTTCCTTCTACAATTTGCTGCAGTTGATCTTCAGAAATGTTCACAGAATTCACAACTTTGCTGCTGATGTCGACTTCCAGTGGACAGTTCTTCGAACACTTGAGGTGCTGCACGTTATCATCATTCTCTTGCTTGTAGAAGTATGTCAAACGTGAGGTGTGTAAGAATTTCTTGTTCAAGAGCTTCCTCATTCTTGGCCAGGAATTAATGGAGTTCTTACCTTCTGAAAACCTATGGGTTTGTAATTCTTTCCACCATATACCTGCTTCACCTATTAGCTTGGAAGCAGCCAATTTACATATCACAGCATCGGGTGGATTCATATCTTCAAAATAGTCCTCAAAAGCATCAATCCAATCTAAAAAATCCACCGAAAGAAGACCCATCAAAGGTTGGTAACCTTACTTTGGGTTTGCAAGCTTTAGACCCAGTAAGTGTGAACGTTGCTTCTATTGTATCAAAGCTTGAGGTACGACATCGCTGCTCACCTGCCAAATTCCGAGGAAAGTCTCGTTCATTGCAGTGAACGCTGCATCCCAACTTCTTCAAATCATCCCGAAGGATCTTCGAATCCCGAACAACGTCGCGAATTCGACTACCTTCATCAGCGCCAGCCATGGATCACCAAAGGGAGAAACCCTAAGGTCCGATCTCTGATACCAGAAGATGTAAAGGGCTATGAAAATGGAAACGAAACAAACGCTGAGACTCTCAGCAATTCTTTCAATCTGAAAATTGTCTAAAAGTCCCGTACATCTTAGGGTTCGGACCCTTAAATACCCTAAACATAAAATAGACTGAAAAGACGGACATACCCCTAACTTACACTAAAATATAAATAAAGGCTTATACAGAAAAGATAGAAATGTTCTAATCCTTTAAATGCCATCGACTACATCAAAAGCAATGCAAAAACATAAGGAAAAAAGTAAAAACAAACAAAACACATTAAAATGATCTATATTAATTTCATACTTGGAGTTACACAGAGTAGCTTGAAATGAAAACTAACTCGAAGTCTTCTGTAAGCCATCTGACTTAGCTTCAGTATCAGTTTGAGTCTTTCATTTTTCCGCTACATCTGCAACTAACTTGTCATAGGCTTCAACCGATTCTTTCATTGACTCATATACTGTACCAAAATCTAGGGTGTTGATGTTTGTCCAGACTTGCCATGCCATAGCCATTGGTGTCTTTCCAAAGAACTTGTTTTTGTAGATAATTGTGAATCTCATCATGCTCCTTCTAAGTTCTTCATTATTGGTGAGTCATTTTATGACTTATCTAGTTGGTGCTAACTCAGTTTCCTTAGCATTTTCTTCAATTGTCTTCAAGGTGCCATCTTTCTCACAAATTATTAAGCTTTTTCCTATAGTGAAGAAAGATCTTCTCTTATACCAAGAACTTTTCCAAGGCTTGTTCTCTAGTTTTGTCTACAGCAATGGGTATCTTCTTAAATTTCTCAAACAACTGAAGGTCTAGTGCAAGTATCTTTTGAGTAGATTTGGAAAACTTTACTATCAGTTCCATTTCCTCGTCGGTTAGATCAACTCTAGCTTTCTTCAGTTCTATCAGTTTCTCATCAATAGCTCCAACAACCCTTTCCATATCTTCAGCATTTACTTTTAAGACATCCTCATTTTCCCCATTATTGGCATCATCCTTGGAGAGCATACTCAGCAATATTGAGTTCATATGATGTTGATTGGATGCCAATATGGTTTGGGCTACGACAGAATCTTTAAGTGTGTTTTCCATCATGAAGACTCTGGCATGTAAATTATTAGTAAGGTTTCAAGTCTATCTTGAGTCTCATTCTTCCTTGTTTCAAACTCAAGGGTTGTCTTTCTAATGTTAATCAAAGTATCTAGGCAGTTATCATTGATTTCACTTACTTGTATCAGTACTGCCTTTCGTTCTTCTTCTCATTTGGACAAGGTTGTCATGATTGTCTCTAGTACATCGAAATTTTTGTTTTCAGTTTCCAAGATAGCACAAGTGGTGTACCTCATGACATCAACTTTCTGAACTATATAAGTTTCATGAATCGATGTCTCTCCAAATTTCTTGGTTGCGATTAGTTGCAACTCATCTTCAACAATGTTTGTTGTAGCTTCATCTTTCTTAACTAACTTCTTGTGGCCGACTAATTTCCCACTTAAAATGTGCTTGATATTTTCTTTGGGGTCGATTTAGTTTCTTGCTTTCCTTCATTGGTGCTTATTTCTCTTCATTTTCAATATTTTAAACAAGGGCAATCTGCATCTTTAGCTACTTCCGAACTCCTCCATCGGGTAGGAGACTCAATCCACTTTTAGTTACGGTTCATTATCAATTTGAGATTCAGATTTGGACACTTTGAATCGATGTAGTGGACTCCTCTGAACTTCTGTTCATTACTGTGTTTGTCCTCATGTTTCATCAGGTTATTAAGTTATCATTATTATCATCATCATCATCATCATCAAATCACGGATATACATAAACCCAAATCCGGATCGATCCATAATTGGATCGTCGAGATCTCGATTCACGGCACCGATCGTGACACTCGATCATGCACAACGGAAGCTACTGAATAAATTCACATGCGATTTTAGTGCAGTATGATCCACATAAATAATTAATACAACAATGAGAAGGTTGAAGACTTACCCAAAATGAGAGGAAGAATCAATCGACCAAAGAGGAGAAGCTTGCGATCTTCGGATTGTATCTCTAGTGACGGTGGTGGGCGTCGATCCTCACCGTAGAACCTTCTTCGAATATGCACAAGAAAAACCTAAAGGTTTTCTCCTCACAATAAGCTTGAACAAGAAACTAAATTTTCTCTTCTATTTTGGTGAAAGTGGCGCAATTTATGATCTTATTGTGTTGGGAGGACTCTTTTTATATAGGAAAATAACTAGTCGAGAGAGTTATCCTTTTCACACCACAATTACCTATTCCCATAAGGAAAAGATATTTTCCATAACATAAGAGATAATTCCCAAAAATCAATCTCTTATCTCTGTTTTCCATTAATTATCTCTGAAATAAATAATTAAATACACATGTGACATAATCTAAGAAAATTTCTTTTCTAATTTATCCACATTGGAGCGCCACATTTGTCATTAATTAAATAAAAGCGTCTTTTCTATTTTACGTATTATTTACCAAATAAATAATATTGAATATTCATTAAATAGACCAACTATTTAATTTATTCTCGAGTTCTACAAAATGATAAAACACTCGCGTGTTAGGAGCCAACTAGGGGACCATGGACCTATAACCAGTAGCTACAATAAATTGAATAAAATATTCATCATACAGAATATTTCTACTCAACTTATTAATTCCGGGATTACGCCACCATAAACCCGAAATCGAACTCTATCAATTATAGATATAACTTATTCTCGAGCGTCGAGTCGATAAGTGTCCGTTGATATAATCATTACATCTGAGACTAACCCTCCATAGACTATCCGTAATGAAGCGGGATTATTTCCGTAAAACTTCTTCAATACATCTTATACTTATTTACCATTAACCCACTTAGTGATCAAATAGTTCTAACCAATCCGAACACCGTGGATCGATCGGTTTCTAGGATTAACAAATAAGGGATTGCCTTTCAACTTCTGCGAGGAAGGAATGGATTACATATCTGTGAGACACACTTCTCACTCATTCGAATAAGCGCCAACATGAAAGTGATTCGGACCACGCCTCTTAGCGATCCTTAACGAACACATCAAACCCTAACTTTGAAACAAGTAGGAGTATGCAATCACTTGAGGATTAAGGTTAATCCATTTATGATCATCTTGTGATTTAATGAGATTTCTCAATCACGGAATTGTATGAAAATCCAGTTAAATCGGTCCATCCTATATGACTACATCATATATAAATGTCCCACTTAGATAACCAATATCGGCGGTCCGGATAAGACGGTCACACCATAAAGTGTTAGGCGCATTAATGGTGGTTTAATCAATAGACCCCATACTTTGATTAAGTTCACCACGGACTAACAGATTCAAGTGTATCACCATAAACTTAATCCTCGCGTGTGACACAAACTAAGTTATATGGCTACCTACCTATGATACAACTTGGGGTTTTCAACGATGTATTTCTTATAAGCACAAAGCAAATAATAAGATGAGAATAAATCATCATTTATTAATTATAAAAACAATTACATAAATTGTCTTTGGTATTACTTCCAACAATCTCCCACTTGCCCGTATAAACAAGCAACAATTGTCTTTCGACCTTTACTTTAAACACAGACACTCACCATCATTTCCATAAATGAGACCAAAATGAGATGTACCCCTAATCTATCTGAATGTCCTCTTCATAACCTTTCAATGTTCCTTCTCAGGCATCCATAAACACATTAACTAACTACACGATTGCTTTTAGTGCTCTAAAATTGTGCTTGCGCGACCGCCTAGGCTCGGTCGACCATCAACCGACACGAATTCACACAAATGGCCATGTCTGCGAAGTTTGAAAGTCGGACTAGGTGGGTTCAAGTAGGAAACTCGGACCAACTCGCTAACTTTCGGTCTATACATATTTAAAAGCCCTAAAAATTAAAAAAATCATTTCCATTTCTTCCCAACTCGGCTGAGTTTTCTCTCTCCTTCGCAAAAAGTTACCCGAGCCCAGGCCCAGATCCATCTCAAATTGTGATGACCACCGGCCAGGTGGCATCGGCATATCTAGTGGGTTTGTTTTCATTTTTCGGTTTGTTTTTAGTTTAAATTTAACATGTGTACTTGACATTGAAAGTGTTTATTTTGGAGTTTGGACGTATCACGTATCTTTGTATGTATTTTATTTTGTGGCATGAATTTTTAGTCTGATGATATGTTAGTACTTAGTATTACAAGAGTAGTAGCGTCAATATTTTTGAGGGTTTGTATTAGTATTTTGTTTTTATGTTTTTGTGAATTCCTTTATTATTAATATTATTAATAAATAAATAAAAATCCACAACCGCCTAGTCCACGACTAGTCCACTTGCTAACCGACTAGTCTAACTCCCACCCGTCCGCCCGACTAGCGCTATTGACTTTTAGAACATTGTTGCTTGTGCTAGATAAGGTCTGAGACCACATCATTGACTTGCCTCTTTAACCAAATTCCCTCTTTAGCTTCATCTATTAGTTCCATATATTACCTTGGTGGTAGATAATGTCATTGTGTCCTTTAAAGTTTCCTTCCAACTTACCGTTGGACCTCCTAGATGAGCGAATAACCGATCATAGATCTTCGATGTCCAAATCGATAGCATAATCGAGAATCCACGATTACCTTGTGACCGAGACACTCACCATCATTTCCATAAATGAGACCAACATGAGATGTACCCCAATCTATTTAGACATCCTCTCATAACCTTCCAATGTGCCATCTCGAGCAGAGCCATAAACACATTAATAACATTGGCCCCTTGCGGTGTTCTCAAAATCATCCAAATCGGCCACTTAGGTGCTTGGTCGGCCATCACCCGACCTGAATTCACACAAATCGGGCGATCTGGCGGGTGGTCTATAGCGGTTTGGAAGTCGGACTAAGCGGGTTCAAGGCGGGGCTTCCAGGCCATCTCGACCTACTCGGTTTATACATATTTGAAAGCCCTAATTAAAAAAATTCATTTCCATTTCTTCTTTGAACTCGGTGAGTTTTCCTCTTTGCCTTCATGGCGACCACCAGGCCCGACCCATCTCAAATTACGCCGGCCACCCTCTAGCTCTACCGCCGACCACCGGCCATCCGGCAACATCATTTCCAGCGGGTTTGTTTTCTTTTTTTCGGTTTCTTTTTAGTTCAAATTTAACTTGAGTACTTGACTTTGAATTACTTTATTTTGGAGTTTGGGTGTATCACGTATGTTATTATGTGTTTATTTTCTGACATGAATTTTTAGACCTATGATTTGTTGGTACTTAGTATTACTAGAATTGTAGTATCATTGTTTTTCGGAGTTTGTAGTAGTATTTTGTTATTTTGTTTTGGTCAATTTCATTATTATTAATATTATTAATAAAATAATTAAAAAAATCCACAACCACATAGTCCCCGACTAGCACCTATCGACTTTTAGAACATTGACTGCTTGTGACAAATCAGGTCTAGCGCAAACCATGGCATACATAAGACTCCTTAGTTCACTAGCACATGAAACTCTCAACATGTATTCCTTCTCATTAGTTCATTGTAAAGAAAAGACAAGAGACAAATGAGTATTTGGTGTCATTGGAGTGTGTATAGGTTTGGCAGCTGACGTGCCAAATCTGGACAATATCTTATGAATGTATTCCCTCTGTGATAAAAATAACTTCTTCGACTTCTATCTCTATAGATATCTTACCCTGAATTTTCTTTCTTGCACCGAAATCCTTCATCTCAATTTAGGTACTAAGAAGATACTTTAGATTTCAAATATCAAATTTTTTCAAACAATATATCAACATAGCATCCACATATAGAATCGATAAAGGAATGCACTATCTTTGACTTGTTATGATATACACAACAATCATATGGACTTTTGTCAAAGCCTGCTTGATCATATAATAATCAAACCTCATGTACCCACGACCTTGGAGCCTGCTTGAGTGCATACAATGACTTTCTCATCTTGCAAACATACCACTTATTTTCCAGGGGACTTGGGATCCTTTGACTAAGTCATATATATCTTGTTATCTACATCTCCATGTGAGCGAGATGTCTTCATATTTAACCGCTAAAGTTCAAGATTACGATGTGCGACCATTGCTAGTATCACCTTAATCGAAGTATATGTGACTCTTGGTGAGAATATCTCATCATAGTCTACTCTATGTTTGACTAAACCTTTTGCAACTAGATGTGCCTTATACTTAATAACCTTCGGGAAGGCATTCCTTTCTTCTTCTTGAAGACCTACTTACAAATGACTAGTCTTCTCTGTGCTTGTTTGACAAAATCCCAAGTGCGGTTCTTCACAAGTGGCTTCATTTAATCTCTCATGGAAGCAAGCCATTGATATACTTCTAAATGTGTCACGACTTCCTTGTAGGTGTTTGGTTCGATCCATCCACCTCCGTAGCAACATGAAGTGCATAACTATATCCTAATACCATACCTCTTTGGAGGTCCAACATTAATTCTTCTAGCTCTGCTAAGAGTTAAAATCTGTTAATTAATTTCTGATGTTTGAGTCTTTGCCGACTGTATTAGATCTAATTGTTTCGGTTCTGATGGTTCTTCCAGAATTGTTGGGTGTTGACTATTCTCAGA
The DNA here is from genome assembly GCA_026214975.1 of Gentiana macrophylla. NCBI lineage: Eukaryota > Viridiplantae > Streptophyta > Magnoliopsida > Gentianales > Gentianaceae > Gentiana > Gentiana macrophylla. The sequence goes on along the minus strand of JAOBSW010000219.1, from coordinate 9,725 downwards.
TAATCTTGAAACTCAATTAATTCAACCTGAAGCTCCACTTGTTTGTCAACACCCTCATTTTTAGTTTGAAACTAGATGTCACATATGAGTTAAACATAGAACTCTAATCAAGAACTACACTTCTACCAAGTATAACCATGTTTTAAACCGATGACCGGATTATATATCCTTTAACTCCATCTTTATATCCCAAATACACCACTTCCTTGCCTCTTGGTTCTAGCTTACCCTCATCTCAATGATAATAAACTATGCACCAAAAAACACTTAGATTTGACCAAGCCTCATATTCCTTAACTTATTCATATCATTCTAGTGAAACCTTGATAATGCAACATTAGCAGAACCTTCTAGCTGAATACTTGTTGACATTCAGAACTCCACCTTCACCTCTGAATCTGAATCCATTGATGTCCATAAGACTAAGTTATATCAAATTATTTTTCATTAGTGGAACATCTCTCACATCCTTCTATGCACAAAATTTACAATCATGTGTCTTGATCCGACTTGAGCCAATTGAACACCTTGCAGACTTTACTATTGACCATAGAAATATGTCCTTCATCCACACACTCATAGGTTGTGAGGAAATCCATGCATGGACAAATATGCTAAGATGCCCCAAAATCTAGAATCCATGCATCATTGAGATGTGTTCACTCACGACCACTAGAGCTATATACGCTTCAAAATTGGTGTCATGTTCTACCCGAAGAAAGCAGTTCCATACTTGATGTCATGTTGCTTATTCTTCTTTGGACATTCATTCTTCCAATTTCCATGCCCTTTATAGTAGCTACAAACATCTTTTGCCGTGTGAACCTTGGAACACCCTTCTTGGACTATTGCTTTCTAGGGTTTCCTGATCCTTTATTCTTCTTCTTGGCCATCAAACCCGGCTGATGCTGCTTCTTTATGGTGTAATTCACAGAAATGCGGAGAGATGACCTAACATCCTCCATTGACATTGTATCCTTCTCGTTTGATCTTTGGCGGTGACACCCGCAAGATTAGAGTTATATCTCATCTTCAATCTTAACATCAATATTCCTTAAGTCAAGTAATATTATGATCAACATGTCCACATGATCTACGAGATAAGTCCATTCATGCATCATTAAACTAAATGAGCGTTGCTTATACATCAACTTGTAAGTCAGATTTTGTCATGTACAAGCTTTCAAGTTTTAGCCAAAGCCATGCATTCGTCTCCTCTTTTGCAACCGATGATAATATCATTTGACAAACACAAGCGTGATTAATGTTGAATATGCATTCTCCTCAGGGCGTGCCATTTTAGGCGAATTGGTAGATGTTGTATTTGTCATGAGCCTAAAGCCCATATTGTTTCAACAAGGCACGCGTCTTGATATGCCTGCAATTGAAACCGTTCTACCGATCGATTTTCACGTTGAATCCAAACATCGCTCTCCGTCGAAAAGCTAGCATTGATCGCAAAACCTAGCATCAATTACGACCTTGCTTCCATTCATCCTTGCTTGCACGATTATAGATTCTCTGACCAGAACATTTCTACGATACCGTTTGTTGTAATGGATCTTAAGAAATTTCATAGATTTGAAAGAAAAGAAATTAAACAATCAATCAAACACTTGAGAAACAAAATACAAAATTTAACGTGGTATCCAGCGTGTGTTGAATGACCCACGAACAAAAACAAGGAATTTATTATCGCGAGAAATTTACAAAGATTCGGCTATTTTGTCCACTAGGTTACAAATAGAGGTATTTATAGGGCTTAAAACCTAACCGACAACGTGACACAACATCGGACTGATTTCTCAAGATGAGGCAAAACTCCGACAAGAACTCCACTTGAGATGTGAACCTCTCGATTCATTCACTTTGCAATCCTCAGTTGAGATGATTGAGCTAAGACCAGGCGTGATTACTAGATTCGGACTTGATCACGGACCTCAGCGAGAACATCAAGCGTGATGCTCATTTGAGTATTCAAGCAGCGTATTGATTCGGCTCCAATGAACCAAAAGATTATAACGCATTAGTCTAAGTCACATTTACAGAAAAGATTAATAGGATTGTCGAAGTGCAAAAAAAAAAAAAAAAAAAAAAAAAAAAAATTCTAAAAAAATTTTAAAAAAAAACATTTATTCTCAAAATATTTGCCAAGTTTGAGTTTGAGTAATCACTTGAAGATTAACTATATATTTCAAAATATGCGCAAAACAAATTACTAGCATTTAAACTACTACAGGCCTAATAATTTGGACCCTCAACTTTTTTTATTTAATAACTAAAAGTGTATGTTTGAGTCATTCTAGGAATAAATAACAAAATACAATCTGGCTCTTTAGGTGAATTTGATGGAATATCTTTAGAATATTCCACCATTTAACATGGGTTTGACATTCCACCAAGGGATAAAAATGTCCACTCATGTTCAACCCTAATCGTATTACTTCTCTTTCCACCTCTTACCTCTCTTTCCCACCTCTTATCCGCTTGGTGAGTTCGCATTATAAAGTGTCGTTCACTAGAGAATGTATTTATTTGAGAGCATTCCTCCAAAGATTTTAGAAGGAAAATTAACAACCATGCCTTTTAATTTGAAAATTCTAGTGGAAAGATTCGGTTGAACCAAGAGATCGTTGATCGTGACATATCATTTATCATGGGCGCTAGTTTATCGGTAATCTTCCATTGTTTTTTGTTTTTCCATTTACTAATTGTATTAGTTGTTATCATATACGATATCTATTTAGATGTAACTACAACAAATTCAAGAAACACATGTAGAATAATTCATCAAATTTAATTGGAAAAATATATATGATTAATGTGGTTGATTGTTTCACAAATGTATAATTCTTCCCTGGTATGTGTAGCAACTCAGGCATTATATCCCATATTTATGAAAACAAGTAAATCAGTTTCCACTTTTATTCGTAACAGAGATTTTGAGGATCCTCTCATTTTGTTCGCTTGATCCCCTCATTTTGTCCACCCCTTTCACCGTAAATATTTGGTCCACCGATAAATTTACGATGGAACACAAAAGTACTCCATATTTATGTTTTATATGCTTAATTGTTTGGTGTATTTTCTTGAATGATTTATCACCTTTGCTCTTTCAACCTTTTTTTACCACTTTTAATTTTATTGAGGTATACATATTATCCTTTCGTTTTGTCATCAGGTCTAGTTACCAATCGCCATGTTGTTTTTAATTGATTAAATCTGCAATTGTTTGCATTGATTCCTTTGTTGAAGTTTGTTCATTGTTGTCAGTTTGGCCAAAGCTCCATTTATCATGGGTGGCGGGCCTACTCATCTGATAGAAGGAGAGCAAGTGTCCTCTTAATCAAAAAACACTAAAAGTTGTATAATCCAATATAGTTTTGCCCTTAAATTTTTTTATTTGTCTTTAAAAATTTTATTGCTTTTTATCAGAGATCACTGTGTCAGCCTGTTTATCACATTTAGATCCATCACCATTTATTGAATCCATGTATCATAATTTCAACCAAATTTTGGGGCATGAATATGGCCCCAGGTTGATCCGGGTAAAGGTTCAAAGAATATGATTTGGATTATCACATTTAGTCAATTGTGGAGTTGAGCTTCGCTACTATCGTTAGGAATGGAAATCGACATGAAATAAACTAAACCCTTAGAGTCTCGGATACAATGAGTCTATGGCATATTGCCATTATCTTTATCAATAACATATATTTGTAACTAAATAAGCTAACCGGTCCCAATTTACCAACGACTACGTAACTTGAATACTTGATGCTTTGCGTTCTTTGTGTAGATTTCGATTGTATTTAGGGAAAGTATTTGTGTTTTTTTCTACTTTATTATGTACCATTCTAATTTAGCACCGATTAATAATGAAAATGTTATTTCAATTGTGCCCTTATACAGGATATGAACAATCAATCGTGACTTTCCTCGAATTCACGTGCACTCCTTTCTCATGCTGGCCTACTTGTCTTACGTGACTCTCGTATGCTTCCCCTGAACCAAATTTCTTTATTTTAAACCTTGCTAGTCATGAACATGTGAGGATAACCCTTTCTGAGGAACTTTGGTGGAGCAACATTTATGGAGTATATTATCATCGTTATTTAAAAGTATTGCTCTCTTTTGGGGATAAAGATCAAGTTCAAAAGAAATCCAGTACAAGATCCTTAATTTAGATTTCAATCCATCCTTGAAAACGATTGGTAATCCGTTCAGTAACAGAGTTGCGAAGCACTAGGCCTATCTATTACTCATCAACAGTTACATTAATTCATTGGTTGCTTGGAGTTGAACAAGAAAAACCCTGAAAAAGTTCAATGTACAAAAGTACATCATACACAAAATATTATGTCGTAAGTGTCATGTATCAAATCACAAAGATTACGGACCATATTGTATGCATATAGATTTAAATATTTTATTAGATATTTTGTATTTGCCAGAAGTGTATTTTAGTCTTTTTGACATATGGCTATATAAGCCTTCTATCTTGTAACCTATACCTATGCTCCCACATATTTTGTTAAGATAATTCAAGTGCCACTCTTCTTCTCTTCTTCTATGGAATTAATATACCAATCCTAACATGGTATCCGATTTTGATCTTACGTAAAGATAATCTCAAACACAACAATATCTGGAAACACAAAGTTTTTTTGGTTCGGATTGAATTTTACTCGTGTTTCTTTGAGTTTTGCTTATCATTTTTATGAAATCTCATGGTATATGGTTGAATTTTCCTCTTTAGATCTGTTTTTTCTTCAATGATTTTCTTGGTAAATCTTGTTGTGAAATTGTTGTTGGATTCGATTTAGTTTTAGTTTGAGTTGTGCATCTTGTTCAAAGACAGCTAGGGATGATGATTCATTGCGGACAATTAGTATTCGTTTAGTTGGTAAAAACTATAACAATTGGAGTTACATAATGAAATTTTCTAAAAGGCAGCGGGATGTATCTTTGGGTTATATTTCTATTATTGTTGTGGCTCCTAAAGATGCAGATGAAAAGTATGTTGAATTGAATGAGAAGTGGAATACTTGTAATTCAAAAATCATTACTATGATTAATAATTCTATTGAAAATAGGATTGGTATGCAACTAGCCAAAAATGATATTCTAAAGAGGATGGGACTATCTTGGGAGATTATAGGTGCATTATAATTTTGTTGTCCAATATTAGTTGGAAGTTTTTAATCGTGCCATGTCATAAAATGATCAAAGTATTCAGGAATTTTATTCCAAACTTAATGCTCTTTGGGATTAATTGACTATTGATATAGTCGGATATATCGAGGTTTATGTGTGATGATATAATGAGGATATAAGGCTGTTTATGGATGATTTCTTGAGTGAGAAGGTGGTGGTTATCAAGAACAAGGTTGTCGGACTGATGCTTATGAATGAGAAAACAAGTGAATCGACAAATTGAAAGAGCAGCACTGCATATATTAGTTCTTGGATTTTTTTCTATTACAATGTTGACTCGTATATATAGGCAAAGGATAAGTCGGTTAACCTAAGCATGACAAATCATTTAAAAGCATATAATTAAGAGTAATTATACACAAGTTGACCGGACAAGCTGTCGAGGATAAGATTGTCGGACAATGGACTTGATAGGAGAGTCAGACTCATATCTTCCTTTGTTTGATATCATCAACTCAAACTTAGCCCGACTGATAATATGGGTAGCTTCCACTATGTCGAGGTGTCGGAGTGGAGATGAGTCCGGCTTATTGTTGTGGACAAGCGGGATGGAGGCCCGCGATCAGTAGTAGGGCTTGGATTCATGCCAAATCTAGATACTCGAGTTCCCATCCGGATCGGGTATATCAATGCCCCTCTTATGTGCCTTGCGTGTCCATTGAGGTGGAGAGTAGAGTTCAAAGTGGCGATGAAGAGCCGTACCTATTGTTTGTTCATGCGAAGATGCCGATAATGGTTATCGGGCTTAAATCGATGTTGATATCGCGTTGTGAATTCGATGTTATCTTTGTGCTTTGTAGCGAGGCAGGCTTAGATACCGTGCTATGGAGTGAGCGGGTTTTGAAAACCGTTCTATGGAAGCGAGCGGGTTTAGATGCTAATTATGGTTATCGGGATTGAATCAATGTTGATATCGTGTTGCGTATTCTTGGCGTCTGCTTGTGCATTGTAGCGGACATGCTTTGATACCGTGCTATGTAGCAAAAGCGAGTTTAGATGGCTTTAAGCCGAGGCCGTAAGCCCGTTTGAGTTGAGGATAACATAAAGAAAACCGTTAACCAATTGACAGAGATCGCATCGGTTCATGAAATGTCACGTCGGTGGCATTAATGACATGACTTTGACATGAAATACCGTGTCTTACGATTGGTGAGAGCTATCAGCTATTCCTAGCAATAATTATTTTTGTATTTTGAATCCGAATCGACAACTATGCTCCATTTCTCGTGCAGTAAATAGGGGTTCTCTCCCCATTTATACACTTTTCCTTTTATGAAACATTTTCCGACAAGGAGGCGAGAAAATCCGGTGAGTGCAAGAATTCGGTGAGAGTTTCGATTTCGATCGTTGTTCAAGCTTTACATATCTTGGTATGATTCCATTCCTTTGATTTCAAGTGTGTTTTCCTTTTGTTTGAAAGCTATATTTTATAGAAATGCTCAGAGTTTAGGATCCACTTTGAGTATGACTCGTAAATTCAACCTTTTGTGCTTGATATGCATGTGTTCTTCCCGGAAATTCATCGATATATAGATGCCCGGATGATAATTGGGTTTACCTTTTAGGAAAAATGTAGAGGCGAGGTATCGGGGTGTGATTATGCTCACCTCGGCACACTTCCATGTCTAGGTGATTAAGCTGATCTACTCACCTATTTCTTTCCGGGATGTCTTTAGAGAACACACAATCAGGATAGGAAGTCCATTGATCTTTGCGGATATGGTTGAGAGGAGGTTGACATGAGTGATGAGGAAGGTCGACATCGGCGAGTATGAACGACTACGGTAATGAGGAGGTCGAGGTAATTGGTGAGGGTGCAACGGCGGTGGGTCGACGATCAAGACCAAAGCGAAGTTTAGCGACCTTGTCAATAGAGTCAAAGGGTAGTGACCGAGGTAGTTGCTCGGCGGCGGGGTTCAAGGAAGTCATGGAACCAGAGAGAGCTGCGATGCAAAGAAAAGCGTGGGGCTGAGAAAGCGGCGTCAAAGAAAACCATGGCACCACTACAAGAATTTTGCCAATTTATGGCATGCAAGGCACGCCATGGATGGTAAATTACGGCGAGTGCTCTAACCCATGATAATCGGGCTCGAGAATTTCTTATTACAGCGTTAAAACAATGTGAGTTTATTTCAAGATGACTCAAGACTCAAAAGAAAAATTAAAAGAAAACAACAACTTCTCAATTAGAGTTAAATCGTTTATTCTTGAAATTGGCCATTGTCCCAGCAGCGGCGCCAAAAAACTTGATCGTGCATGTAAGTTTCTTAATACTAGCAAAAGGACTAGGTCAATCGAAGTATAGCAAAGAGGCGAATCAAGTTGAACACACAGAGACAATGAAACTCATGTATAAACAAGTCTAACTAATCGAAAGAAACGATATCTGATCCTTGACCAACAATAAACATAGAAAGAACATGGTATTCCTCCCCTATCCCACAGATCTACTAACTTGGTGTAGTTAATCCTTATTTTACTTCCCGCGTAATTTCATTAAATCAATCGAGCGTTTAATTCGGTTTAGCTACGGGTGCATCTCATAACCCTATCACTTCAGCTGTAAGGACAACATACAATCTATATGCAACTAACGCCTCCTTAGTTGGTTGTATTAGTCCATCGCCGTAAGTTACAGAGATGCCGGCTCGAGACCAAAAACTCCTGGCGACTATTGACTATGACTAGTACGTTCCATCAAGACAATGTCCTAATTAACACTTCACCTTCCAAGTCCTTCATGTTTATTTTACAATATACGAATATGATTGGCGGACCTAATTAATCATTTTAATTATTCATATCGATTAACGCATGTGTTTGAATCTCAGGATTAGGGTTACCTAAATGTTTCCCGATTAATCGTTAAAGACCCAATTAATCGGGGCATCGGTTCCGTGCTGGAATCTGCATTACTTTGTTTTGATTAATGCAAGTAAATTATGGGGTTGTTAAACATGCATATTAACTATAACACATAAATACGAGTAAATCTACCATAATCAAGACACAAAGGCGTTCAAAGCTTACATACATGATTTATGGAGATCAGCTTGATCCACTCAAGCTAGAGATGGCAGGAGGAAGGAAAGCGAAAATAAATCACGCGAAAGCTAAAGAAAAACTTTATTTCATCAAACTTGATCAATGTATCAAAGTATATGTCTAAGTATATGATGATTGTTTGATGATTTTTCTATTACAATCGATTTTGCGGCTTTGTATAGATGTTATAGCCGACTTATGACTCAATAAAACCCTAAGCGACCTAGTAGATGCGGCATACTTCAATTCGTGTCCTCCAAGGCCTCGATTAATCGGGCCTAGCCCACCAATGTCGGGCTAGTTTCTCTTCCTTTTTCTGGCGGAGATCTCTTCTGGACTTTCTCAACTTGGCCCAATGCTCTTCTCTCTGTCTAGATCCATCCCAGTTTCTCCGGCATTTTGGTACATCCGAAATGCGTATAAAACAAGCCAAAAGGTACCAAATCCACGGGATAATCACATAGATGCGAATTGTAAACTTCGGAAAATGCACTTCGCATTCAACACATATCACAAAATTCGTCCTTGATTGATTCTTGATTGATTTGTACATTTAATGCTTGATTCTCACGAATCATCTAAATTTTCATATTACGCATAAGTATAGATGATATACTTTATTCAGTTGATTAAATCACATGGCACATTTACTTGACCGGTTAAGTGATCTATTTGACTTTGCGATTTGATCTTTCTTCCACGGCTTCTTTTTTTATCGGCCGGTAGAAAGTTTTCTTTGCCGTTCACTTTGATTTCTTGATTTCTTTGATCTTTCAAAGTACTTATATCTCACTGATCTTGATTTGTGTCAGGATTAGTGTACACCATATTTAATCACTTGTAAGTTAACTTAGACTTATCCAGGTCATCACAGGACTTCCACTGGTTATAAGTGCGACCATATGTCACTACGGCTTCTCTGCTGCTTTGCTTTTACTCTGCGGATTTCATTTTACTTAGCCATTCTACCAACTAGTACAATACTTGTCGACTCAACTTATACAACATGTCAAATTCTAAGTAAAGACTTATACATACATTTAAACTTATTCGGAGGCTTGCTATAACAGGCTAGTATAGAGCATCATCAAAACATAATAAAATGTTCCTAACAATGTGATGCAATGGCTCAGCTATCCCAGAGCCATGGTTGAAGCGGTTGCATGGTAAGCACGTGGTCTGGAGGCGGAGCAATTTGGGGCGGATTGAGCTGCTTTGAAAGAATTGATAATTGGGACATTGTTTTGTCTTGCGACCTTGAACTCCATAAAGTTGACATTTGCCAAGATAATATTGAGGTTGATAAGATAGACAGGGTGAGGACCTAAGGCGGTTGTTTCATGACCTCAGATTCGACATCGGGCGAATGAGGCGAGTTGGGAGGAGTGGGGATGGTGTGAGTGTTATGGAGTGAAAAATTTGGAATCATCGATGCTTATATGTGACAAAGCGGCTTCAAAGTT